>PIJE02001917.1:77725-93652 GCA_002895965.2 Coryphaenoides rupestris | reverse complement strand
CAAGTGGCACACGGGGGGCCGAGGGGGCCAACAAGTGGCACACGGGGGGCCCGGGGGCCAACAAGTGGCACACGGGGGGCCGAGGGGGCCAACAAGTGGCACACGGGGGGGGTCAAAGGGCACCCGGGGGCCAACAAGTGGCACACGGGGCGGCCGGGGTCAAGAAGTTGCACCCGGGGGTCAACAAGGGCACCATGGGCCGGGGGCCAACAAGTGGCACACGTGGCCCGGGGGTCAACAGACGCGGGGGGCCCGGACAGAGACACACACCCTCATGCTGCTGCTGCTGCTGCTCACTTCACTTGCATAACAATGGTGGTGAAACTCCCTCGCAAGCACATGTGCACACATGCATGCACACGCAAGCAAGCAAGCACACAAACACACACACATGAGCACACGCACACACATGCACGTGCACACGCAAGTAAAAGAAACGTGGGCTTGAGAAGGAAGTGGGAAAAAGAGAGAGAATGAGTAGATGGTTATCAATAAGTAAAGGGAGAGAAAAATACAGAAAGAGAGAGCGAGAGAACAAGAGAGGGAGAGCGAGAGCGAGCAAGAGAGAAAGAGAGAACGAGAGAGCGAGAGAGCGAGAGAGAGAGCGCAGAGATGGAGAGAGAGCGAGAAAGACAGGGGAGAGAGACAGACAGGGGAGATGGAGAGAGAGAGCGAGAGAGAGAGAGAGAGAGAGCGAGAGACAGACAGACAGGGGAGAGAGACAGTCGGGGGAGACGGAGAGAATGGAGGTGGAGGAAGAGACACTAAATCATGGTGAAGGTCAGGCCAGAGATTCGGTTGCTGCGTTGCCATGGAAGCAGGATAATCCCAGGGTCGTTGCTATGGAGGGAGTTGCGATGCGAGGGGCAGCTGCTTGACGACCACTGTGGCGGCGGCGCAAAAAAAACACTGTTACAAAAAACCTACACTATCTCTACGCACTCCCTCCCTCCCTCCCTCCCTCCCTCTCTCTCTCTCTCTCTCCATCCTTCCCTCCCTCCCTCCCGTCAGCCGCTGTTACATCAGTATATCTGTGCTCAGAGATGACAGAGAGGCTGCCTCACTGGGACAGGAGCGAGGGCAATATTAGAGCGGTGGAGAGAGACAGAGAGACAGAGAGACAGAGAGAGAGAGAGAGAGAGAGACAGAGAGAGAGAGAGAGAGAGAGAGAGACAGAGAGAGAGCGAGAGACAGAGGGAAAGTGTAGTCATATCTGTGCAAAGTAAAAAGAGAAAAGGCTCCAGCTTCTTAGTACTTCTACTGTCAATCACGATAGTATGGAGTTGCTGGTACACACACACACACACACACACACACACACACACCTGACTCCAGGAGTCAGATGTGAGTCACAGCCACAGGAGGAAATGAATGAAGTGATGGTTTCAGGGGATGAGCTCATGGTTTATGTTCTGTGACCCCGCCCCCCCTTAGTGTCCAATCAAGCCCCAGCCAGCCAGCCAACCAGCCAGCCAACCAGCCAGCCAGCCATCCAGCCAGCCGCCACCACCCTGCACCTTACAAGGACATGAAGCCACGTTGGATCACAGTGTCTGTTCTGCGTCGTCTGGTAAACGGTAATAAAAATAAAACAAAGAGTACAGAGTGCAATTTGGAAGTCACCGGATGTCGGCTGCGTCGCCGGGTCGGGCTTTTTGTGTAGTGGTCTCCAGCAACGCCACGTTTAATTAAAGCACAACCAACAAACTCACCCACAGCTTAAAGGACGCCTATTATACCTCCGGGTGTCCACCGAGAATTATGATGGATAGATCAGCCTACCAGTCCGCCCGGGGGACTTGCAGCGACTGGGCCGGCTGATATATCCAGCATACTTCTAGGTGGACTCATGACACTCGTGACACGCCACTTGTGACGTCAAAAAAAGGGGTTGGACTGTACTTGCGAAATCCATCGGTTGACGACGCGGTACACCGGGTCAAGTAGAAACCGTTTTTCCACTCGGCAGCGAGTCCCCCGCGACGTCGGGCGGGAACCGACCGGATCGCTTTAGAAGTGGGAGCGAACTTTGACCTAGATGCTGAAGTAAACGGCACTTTTTTTGCTGAGCTGTTGTGTCTTTTGGGACGCATTGTTCCTCGGGCTCGGGAGTTTGCCGGGAGTTGAGTGATTTAAAGCGTCCCGGTAAACGCTTGACCCGGGGGGGTGTGTGGGTCCCGGGGGGGTCGATTCAGTCGATTTGTGTCGAGTTAATGCTCGAAAAGGGGGTTTTATCCCAACGCGACGGACACATCACTGCAGCGCCGAGCACCACAGAGCAAAGCAAAGGGGCGGCAGAGAGGCAGCGATGTTGATCTTAAGAAAGGCGGTTTAATAGCGACGGCCAGAACACACAGTCTCTCTCGTCATGACAGGGCCTTCGGTGTGTGTGATGTAGACACACACACACAACACACACACACACCACACACCACACACCACACACACACACGTTGCATAAACACAGAACTCCCAGCCTGTAGTCCTGTGTTCTGAGAATGTGCTGTTCTGAGTAGATTAGCCTTTCAGACTGTAAAGTCAAGGTAATTGTGGTGTGTGTGTGTATGTTTGCGTGCGGCAGTAGCTCAGGAGGTATAAGAACGGTTGTCTGGCAACAGGAAGGTTGCTGGTTCGATCCCCGGGCTCCTCCCCCTCCTAGCTAAGTGTGGAGGTGTCCCTGAGCAAGACACCACCTAACCCTACCTGCTCCTCCTAGCTAAGTGTGGAGGTGTCCCTGAGCAAGACACCACCTAACCCTACCTGCTCCTCCTAGCTAAGTGTGGAGGTGTCCCTGAGCAAGACACCACCTAACCCTACCTGCTCCTCCTAGCTAAGTGTGGAGGTGTCCCTGAGCAAGACACCACCTAACCCTACCTGCTCCTCCTAGCTAAGTGTGGAGGTGTCCCTGAGCAAGACACCACCTAACCCTACCTGCTCCTCCTAGCTAAGTGTGGAGGTGTCCCTGAGCAAGACACCACCTAACCCTACCTGCTCCTCCTCCTAGCTAAGTGTATGTGTATGGGTATGTGTATCTGTGTGTGTATGAGTATGTATACTGCACGTGTGTGTGTGTGTGTGTGTGTGTGTGTGTGTGTGTGTGTGTGTGTTTTCACCACAGTTTTTGTTTCTTGGACAATCAAAGCTCACCTTTTGCAATTTTTTGGATCCCCCAGAACAAATCAAGGGCAGAGAGTGTGTGCGCGTGTGTGTGTGTGTGTGTGTGTGTGTGTTGTGTGTGTGTGTGTGTGCGTGCGTTTGTGTGTGTACACGTGTGTGTGTGTGTGTGTGTGTGTGCGCATGTGGTGCGTGGCCCCTGGACAGCCACCATGCTGGGCCTTATCGTAGAACTGGAGCAGTGGGGGGCCCCTGGGAGGGGGGGGGGGGCCCTCGCAGCTGAGAGAAAATAGCTCCTCTGCTCTCATTTAATCAGGGCCAGGTGGTAGAGCGAGAGAGAGAGAGAGAGAGAGAGAGAGAGAGAGAGAGAGAGAGAGAGAGAGAGAGAGAGAGAGAGAGAGAGAGAGACACCCATATATATAGAGAGAGGGAGATATAGATGTACACTCAGTGAGCTCCCCGTACAGAGAGAAAGAGACAGAGAGAGAGACAGGAGGAGGGAGAGAAGACAGGAAAAGGGAAATTGACAGAAAGAGATAAAGAGACAGAGAGAGAGAGACAGAGACAGAGAGAGAGAGAGAGAGAGAGAGAGAGAGAGAGAGAGAGAGAGAGAGAGAGAGAGAGAGAGAGAGAGAGAGTGATGGTTGGTTGCATGGACGGTCTGTACATTGTGTACTTTTGTGCGGACCGTACAAGGCTGTTGGCTACGCGTCAGATTTCCTCAACAACAACTTCAACATCTCCTCCGTCTTCTGATCAAAGACACACCATTAAGCTCCAAGAGGGCTTTGATTTACCGGAGGAACAGTCCCACAAATCAGACTTGACAGTAATAATCTAAAGTAAATTGTATAAACGAGCAAACGTAAACCGCAGAGGGTTTCAAATCAACACCGTGCAGACTGGCGGCCCGCTGCAGAGATACACAGATTCACATCCCCTCCCGACTAGTTCACTACCCCCACTGCCACCAATGAGTTTCACTTTTGGAGAATATCCCCGCAACGAAACAGGAAACGAGACGTAACTCCGCCCCCTTCCGTTTTTGGCTTCCTGCTCAGGCTCTGTGGCCCCTCAGAAGTTCTGCTGTAACACAGGAGGACTGATCAGAGGTTCTGCTGTAACACAGTAGGACTGATCAGAGGTTCTGCTGTAACACAGTAGGACTGATCAGAGGTTCTGTTGTAACACAGTAGGACTGATCAGAGGTTCTGCTGTAACACAGTAGGACTGATCAGAGGTTCTGCTGTAACACAGTAGGACTGATCAGAGGTTCTGCTGTAACACAGTAGGACCGATCAGAGGTTCTGGCTGTAACACAGTAGGACCGATCAGAGGTTCTGCTGTAACACAGTAAGGACTGATCAGAGGTTCTGTGTAACACAGTAGGACTGATCAGAGGTTCTGCTGTAACACAGTAGGACTGATCAGAGGTTCTGCTGTAACACAGTAGGACTGATCAGAGGTTCTGCTGTAACACAGTAGGACTGATCAGAGGTTCTGCTGTAACACAGTAGGACTGCTGGATCAGAGGTTCTGCGGTAACCCAGTAGGACTACCGGATGGGAGATAACCAGTGGCATAACGTAACGCCCATGTCCCAGAACCATTAACCTAAAAAAAAAAAGACAATTAGAGTCTCTAAACGTATGCATGGAGGCGAAGCGAATGAATAAATAAATTCCTCACGTTAATAGACGGCGCTGAGAAGGCATCGCCACTCGATGGGAAAATAAAAGCGTAATTATAAAATGGATGGAATGAGTACACGACACACACACACACACACACACACACACACACACACACACACACCGACACACACACACACACACACACACACACACACACACACACACAGAGAGAGAGAGGAAGAGAGAGAGAGAGAGTGTGTGTGTGTATGATGATGAAAAGTCATGTGTGTGTGGTGGTGGGAGGCAGAGTGACGAACAAGGCTCCGCTCGAGCAGAGGAGGAGCGTGGGAGTAGTAGTGCGAGAGAGAGAGAGAGAGAGAGAGAGAGAGAGGAGAGAGAGATGAGAGAGAGAGAGAGAGAGAGAGAGAGAGACACACACACAGAGGAGACACAGAGAGACGAGAGAGAAGAGAGAGACACACCAGAGAGAGAAAGAGAGAGAGAGAGAGAGAGACACACACACGAGTGTACTAAGGGAGGGAGCAACAGCAACAACACACAAGTAAATAAACAGAATAAACCTGAACCAACAACACTGATTCGTGGGTGAGGAGAGAGACACCGCTCTCTCTCTCTGTGTGTGTGTGTTGTGTGATATGTGTGCATTTGTAAAGGAGGCGAGAAGGGAGGGAAGGAGAGAGAGGGAGATAGAGAGGGAGGGAGGGAGGGAAGAAAGGACGGAGAGCAGCTGCCGTCTCTTAGATGTGTAGGTGGGTCTCTACACAACTCTCTCTCTCTCTCTCTCTCTCTCTCTCTCTCTCTCTCTCATTAACATGCGCTTTAAACGGTAAATGTTCTGCACTTATGTAAGACACACACACACACAGAAACACACACACACACACGGTTCTCCCTCCAGGTGAACCATGTGGTGTGTGTGTGTGTGTGCGCGGTGGACCAGTAAATTGGACCACCCACTTCATTTGTCCCACCGTAACACTTACTTACTCACTCACTTGACTTACTTAGTTACGTACTTGTTGACTAAACACTCGTGTACCCGACGTCTCACGCATCACAATAACGGCGACGGATAACCGGGCGCCTGTTGACAGCAGCGCGGCGCAGAGCTGATGGATTAAACCGTAGGCTGAGAACACACAGGCCCTCGGCATCCAGACAAACCTGTTGCATTTACATTCTGACTCCTGTGGATTAACAGATGTGCGTGTGTGTGTGCGTGTCGTGTGCGTGTGTGTGTGTGTGTGTGTTATTCCTCGCCATGGCAACCGCAGCCCTTTGTCACTATTCAGCAACGTTCCCAAGTTCTTCTCCCACGCTCTTAATTGAGTCGGGAAGCGCGGCGTCAACGCGGATGCCCCTCTAATGCGATGTTTTGCGGTAAAAGACGCCTCCATCGTTCGCCATCCGCTCCAATACTTACGGTCAGGAGCACCAGACTCTGTTTCTCAAAGTAAAATAAACGCCCGTATTTAGTTTATTCTTGTTCATATTCTCTGATCTGATCTCCCTCTCAAATCCCCACCAATAATCCTAATTGTTACCAACGCTTCCAGTTGAGCTTACTGTCCACCACGTCGCAAATCAATTCCTTGCGCCGATTAATTTCCTTAATTGTCTGAATCTAATCTAATCTTCACCGTGATCGGCGTCAGAAGACGACATGTTCGGCCTGCATGTTGATTCAGCCTCGCGTCGAGAGTGACGACGTGGACCGGTCGTCTTGAAATGTCGGCGATTATATTACATATTATTTATTGTAATCAATAAGCGAAGCAAAACAACTCGACGCTTTAAATCGAGAGGCGGACAGGAGCACTTTCCGGCCCGTGTCCAACGCAGTTCCATCGAGCCCGCCGCTTAACCTTTAACCCCAAAACCAAACACACTTCCTGTGGGGGCCCGGGGGGCCCTGGCGGACGCCGCCGCCGCCCTCACGCTGCAGGTCAAGCAGGAAGCAGACCACTGGGGTTCTGGGTTTGGTTTGACCCACAGACTAACTGCTGGAAACATTTTAATGGCGGCGGCGGCGGCGGCGTTGTCAGCCCATCTCTCAGCAAGCTGTCATCGCGAGTGGAGGACCGCTCGGCCGCTAATGCCTTGTGACAAGAGGATCACACACACACCACACACACACACACACACACACAACACCACACACACACACACACACACACACACACACACACACACACACACACACACCACACACACACACACACACACACACACACACACACACACACACAACAACCACACACACACACAGAATTCAGGGCGCCGGGTTAGCTCAGCCAGAGCGGCGCAACAGGAAGTTAGCGGGGAGTCGCCCGCGCCACACGCCGATATTTCAAATCATCATCATCACCAGTCACCAAGCCCATCATCCTTTCATCATCATCGTCATCCATCCTCATATCATAGTTCAAGCTCAGATCTGAAACCGCTGGCTAGAGACAGAGAGAAGACAGTGACAGAGAGACAGAGACAGGATAGATACAGAGACAGAGAGAAACAGAGGACAATAGAGAGACAGAGACAGAGACGGAGACGGAGAGAGGACAGAGAGACAGAGAGAGACAGACAGAAACAGAGAGACAGAGACAGAGAGACAGACAGAGACAGATAGAGACAGACAGACAGACAGAAACAGAGAGACAGAGACAGAGAGACAGACAGAGACAGATAGAGAGAACAAGGGCCTACTTTGCGGAATAAAACATTGAAGCAGAGTTTTTAATGTTAGTCCCGATCGTTGTGTGTGTAGAAGGGGTGGGGGGGGGTTTGGTGCCCGAATCGCCTCGATAAACCCCTCCCACCACCACCCCCCCCCCTCCCCTCTCCTCCCCACCACCACCACCACCACCACCACCCAGCCAGTTCTAGCCCAGATCACACCACACCGCCGGGGAAATCTCTTCAAACAGCTGCTGATTTCCCCGAGGGTGGCGGGCGGACCACCACACACACACACACACACACACGCACGCACGCACACGCACACAGGTCTGTGACACCCGTCACCACGGCAACAGTCTCATGGTCTGACAGAGGGGGGGGGGGGGGGGTGTGCGAGGCTGTCGATTCCCTCGATGACCCCCCCACAATATTTATGAATCGAAAAGAGAGATCCACACACAGACACAGACAGACACAGACACACACACACCCACACACACACACACCCACCCACCCACCCCTCCCTCCCTCCCCCCTTCCGTCCGTCCCTCTCTCTCTCTCTCTCGTCAAACTGCTCTCATTCACAATAATATTTCCCGTCAGATGAAGGCCGTCTCGTCTCTGGAGGATCCTCAAGCCGTGGTTCATACATAAACGATGTCTCACCACCGCTTTCCCCCCTCGCCGGGTCGCCGCCGGGTCGCCGCCGGAGCGTTTCACAGGTCGGCCGAGGTCAAGTCGCTTCCTGCTCCTGTGATGTTTAGTCACGTCTGTAACACGGTCGACGTACACGTACAGTACGTGTATACACAGTGTTTCCTTGACGAGCTACGGCTATACTGGTGCTATACTGGTGCTATGCGGTCGTACCGACGTTGAACGGACCCACAAGTTCATGCTACGAGCGACACCGGGGGTTCTTCCCGCGTCTGGAAGAGCGCTCTTTTGTCGCCTCCGACCGCGAAACATTTCTCTAGCGCTTCCTCGGCGCGCGGAGGAGGCAGAGAGCGTCCTTGAACGGCGGAGGAGGAGGAGATGACGAGGTCGGAGCGGACCGTACCTTCGCTTTAACTCTCGCCGACGAGAGAGAACGAACGAACAATTATTTAGTGAAACATTGCCGTGTGTGAAAGTGTGTGTGTGTGTGTGTGTGTGTGTGTGTGTGTGTGTGTGTGTGTGTGCGTCTCCGTCCATGTTCAGCTGTCAAAAGACAAAACACAAAGAGACAGAGACAGAGACTGAAAGAGAGAGAGAGATCGAGACAGAGAGACAGAGACTGTGACGGAGAGACAGACAGAGACAAAGACAGAGACCGACAGTGACGGAGAGACAGACAGAGAGACAGAGAGAGAGACAGAGACTGAAAGAGAGAGAGAGATCGAGACAGAGACTGTGACGGAGAGACAGACAGAGAGAGAGAGAGAGAGAGAGACTGAAAGAGAGAGATCGAGACAGAGAGACAGAGACTGTGACGGAGAGACAGACAGAGACAAAGACAGAGAGACAGACAGTGACGGAGAGACAGAGAGCCAGAGAGAGAGACAGAGACTGAAAGAGAGAGAGAGATCGAGACAGAGAGACAGAGAGACAGACAGAGAGACAGAGAGAGTGACAGAGACAGAGACTAAAGAGAGAGAGAGATCGAGACAGAGAGACAGAGACAGTGACGGAGAGACAGACAGAGACAGAGACAGAGACAGAGACAGGGAGACCCATCGGACGTGGACCCAGCTCCTACTCACCCAGGTCTTTGGATCCGTGACTCTCGCTCGCCAGCTCCCCCATCCGGACGAGCGCGTCGAAGTAGCCCTTGGCGGCGAACGTCACGGCTGGAGAGGAAGACCACAAGAACCACATCTGAGGCTGTAGGAACCTTCATCATACTTCATCATATATTACACATTACTATTATTCATATCGTCGTGATGAGAGACTAAGATTTGGTCGAAGATTTTGGATATTGTGATGTTGTGGCATAAGATAATTGTTCCTTGGTTTTACAGACTCAATGACAGTAAAGTTTTGTATACACGGTATATATCTTGAGATGTTTTATTAATTCACATACTATTACTCTCTGATTAATGTTCAATGTTATGCACCAATTTCACCGACACATTCTAAAAATCTAAGGCAATCAAAGGCTCATTCTGATTCTGATTTCTCGCCGTTTCTTGGCGATAATGACGGTAAAGTGAAGTGGCTTTACGAACTCACTGTGAGACTGTGGCTGTTCTACGATTTGTTTCTACCTACCGAGTCATGAAATCCACATCACTGATGATTATTTATCTATAATCTCATTGTGTACACGTTGTGTGGAAGCGCCAGCAACAGTCATCCCCCATTACATCGTCGCAAAAGCAATATTGACAATGAACAAACCGACGCTTTTGTCCACATCACGGAGCGCCGCTGTACTTTATGTTTAGCTTTGACATTTATGCGCTCCTATTGTAGGCTAGGGCTATAAATATATATTTATTATGATCACTTTGCACTGATGTGGTCTTAATACAGGTCTTAAGTATTTGACGCACACAGGAGTATACAATAAACCATTCACCATTCATACAGACAATTGATTTATTGCACCAGAAAACCTGCGACTTACATCATGACAAACTGCACATTGTTAGAGACATGAAGTGACTCGTATCGGGATAGAAGGCTGTCCTGTGGTCATGGTCATCGTCATCATCATCATCATCATCATCATCATCATCCAGCCCTCACGTGCGTTTAAAACAAAAGCTCAACAAACGGTTCCTCCTCGCCTCTTTCAAAACAACTGTGAGAGATGAGGAAGTGTTCTCGACAAGACCGCTGATCACTTCCGGTTAACACACGGACGAGTTCCCCGGAGGAACACGAGGACATTGTGACCGACCACCCACCTTCCTCCTCCACCACCACCTCCTCCTCCACCACCACCACATCCTCACGGCTCACCATTACCAGTACACTCCGAGGTGCGTCTTTCTGTCTGATTAGATTAAGGCTCGGCATGGACGGATGATTCAGGAGTCACACGCCACAGCAATGCAGCAACATACCCTCCTCACAGAGACATAGGGCCCCTGCCTCACAGAGACATAAGCCCCTCCCTCACAGAGACATAAGCCCCTCCCTCACAGAGACATAGGGCCCTGCCTCACAGAGACATAGCCCCTCCCTCACAGAGACATGAGCCCCTCCCTCACAGAGACATAAGGGACACCGCGATGGTCCCGTGTCTCCGGCTGGACTAAAATTAGCCTCTTGCTTGGCCTCCACGTCAAAACACACGATCCATCAAGGGGCCGACAAACGACCCCGAAAACAAATAGAAAGTACTAGTAACGATGATGGATGTGTACTCTGTGCCCGAGTGTGTACTGTACTCATTGTGACCTAAATGTACTCCTAACCACACACACACACACACACACACACACACACACACACACACACACACACACACACACACCACACACACACCACACACACACACAGACACACACACACACACACACACACACGACAGACGAGGGATTCCCAGCAGAATAACAGCGGCTGTGACTCGGGCCGGAGGGAAGCGCATTAAGACAACGAAAGAGACAATTAGTCGATCCCCGAGCGCTCACGTCGCCTTTCCGCGGGCTCTTAAAATGACAACGCAAGCAATTAATTGCCGCCGCCGCCGCCGTGTGCCGAGGTATCGTGGTCGAGGACAGAGAGACAGTCCGCGAGAGAGAGAGAGAGACCGAGAGACAGGAGATAGAGACAGAGAGAGAGCTCGGCCAGAAACCTCGTGATTTAATCAAGCAGGAATGTAAAGACGGCGTCCGAGTCGGACGGAGGACACGGCGGTTCGCACACAACGGGAGTCTTTGTGCGTCGTCAAATCAGCGGCAAATGCGCCCAAGGTCTTCCTCGTCCGCCGCCGCCAGGGTCATCCTCGCTGTGAGAGAGAGACCACCGCACAGCGACGAGGCGAGACGGAGACAGGCGGGGTCCGGGATCCGAGATTGTCGTCGCAGCCGGAGGCGAACGCCACCACCCGTGAATCCGACGATTAACGTCAAACCGCGGGGAGGCTGTTCGGGTCGTTTAGACAATTATGACGTCTTAATAAAAGCCAGGCGAGAACAACTGGGCCACGTGTGAACAAGGGGGGGGGGGGGGGGGGGGGGGGGGATTTAAAAGAGTTGTTCCGGAGAAACCTCGACCACCAGTTCTCAGTGAGGAAGCCGAGAGTGATCGTGAGAAATTAAATGGGGAACAACAGACGTATACAATAAACCATTCACCATTCATACAGACAATTGATTTATTGCACCAGAAAACCTGCGACTTACATCATGACAAACTGTACATTGTTAGAGACATGAAGTGACTCGTATCGGGATAGAAGGCTGTCCTGTGGTCATGGTCATCGTCATCATCATCATCATCATCATCATCATCATCCAGCCCTCACGTGCGTTTAAAACAAAAGCTCAACAAACGGTTCCTCCTCGCCTCTTTCAAAACAACTGTGAGAGATGAGGAAGTGTTCTCGACAAGACCGCTGATCACTTCCGGTTAACACACGGACGAGTTGCCCCGAGGAACACGAGGGACATTGTGACCGACCACCACCTCCTCCACCACCACCACCACCTCCTCCACCACCCCACATCCTCCACGGGCTCACCATTACCAGTACACTCCGAGGTGCGTCTTCTGTCTGATTAGATTAAGGCTCGGCATGGACGGATGATTCAGGAGTCACACGCCACAGCAATGCAACACACACACACACACACACACACACACACACACACACACACACACACACACACACACACACACACACACACGCAGTGTAACATGCTTGTTAGTGCAGCAACGGTGTGTATCGGAGGTGCTGCTCACGTCATACGGAAGTGTGTGTGTGTGTTGTGTTTCTGTGTGGTCTGTGTGTTCTGTGATGTGTTGTGTGTTTGGGGGGGGTTCCCTCATTCATGAAGTAAATCGAGATTTTGTGACTCGGTCTGTTGCTCCCGCATTTTTCCATTTCTCACGATCACTCCTTCGGCTTCCTCTACTGAGAAAATGAGTGGTCATGAGGTTATCTCTCGGAAACAACTCCTTATTTAAATCCCCCCCCCCCCCCCCCATCTTGCTTCACACGTAGGACCACTCCGTTGTTCTCGCTGCTTTTATTTAAGCAACGTCATTAATGTCTAAACGACCCGAACGTGGCCTCCCCGCGTCTTGACGTTAATCGTCGTCGGTTTCACGGGGGCGTTCGCTCTCCGGCTGCGACACAATCTCGGATCCCGGACCCCCGGCCTGTTCTCCCTGTCTCACCTCGCGCTGCTGCGGTGGTCTCTCTCTCCACAGCGAGGGATGACCCTGGCGGCGGCGGACGAGGGAAGACCTTTGGCGCATTTGCCGTTTGATTTTGACGTACGCACAAAGAACTCCCGTTTGTGTGCCCGAACGCCGTGTCCTCCGTCCGACTCGGACGCCGTCTTTACATTCCTGCTTGATTTAAATTCACGAGGTTTTCTGACCGAGCCTCTCTCTCTGTCACATCTCCTGTCTCTCTGTCTCTCTGTCTGCTCTCTCTCTCTCTCGCGGACTGTCTCTCTGTGTCCTTCGACCACGATACCTCGGCACACGGCGGCGGCGGCGGCAATTAACTTGCTTGCAGTAGTCATTTTAAGAGCCCGCGGAAATGGCGGACGTGAAGGCGCCTCACGGGGATCGACTAATTGTCTCTTTCGTTGTCTTAATGCGCTTCCGCTCCGGCCCGCAGTCACCTAGGCCCGACTGTTATTCTGCATGCCCGGACGAATCTCCCTCGTCCTGTCCTGTCGTGTCTGTGTGTGTGTGTGTGTCTGTAATGTGTTGTGTGTGTGGGTTCTGTTGTGTATCTGTGTGTGTGTTGTTAGAGAGTCTACATTTAGGTCACATATGAGTTAGCAGTCACACACTCGGCGACAGAGTACACATCCATCATCGTTACTTAGTACTTCTATTTGTTTTCGGGGTCGTTTGTCGCGCCCACTGATGGAATCGTGGTGTTTTGACGTGGAGGGCCAAGCAAGAGGCTAATATTTAGTCAGTTCCGGAACACGGGACCATCGGGCCTCTCTCCCTTATGTCGCCGTGATGGGAGGCGGCTCATGCTCTGTGAGGCGGGGCCTATGTCTACTTGTGAGGGACTGGGCTCAGTCTCTGTGGGGAGGGGCTTATGTCCTCTGTGAGGCAGGGGCCTATGTCTCGTGGGAGAGGCGCTTATGTCTCATGTGAGGCAGGGCCCTATGTCTCTGCTGAGGCCAGGGGCCCTATGTCTCTGTGAGGGCATGGCCCTATGTCTATTGTGAGGAGGGGCTTTATGTCTCTGTGAGGGAGGGCTTATGTCTCTGTTGAGGGAGGGGCTTTATGTCTCTTTGACGGGATGGGTCTCATGTCTCTGTGAGGCAGGGGCCCTATGTCTCTGTGAGGCAGGGGCCTATGTCTCTTGAGGGCAGGCCTATGTCTCTGTAGGCAAGGGGCTCACTGTCTCTGGAGGATGGGCTCGATGTCTCTGTGAGGGAGGGGCCCTCAGTCCTGTGAGGCAGGGGCCTATGTCCTTGTGAGGGAGGGGCTTACTGTCTCTGTGAGGGAGGGCGCTTTGTCTCTGTGAGCAGGGCCCATATGTCTCTGTGAGGGAGGGGCTTATGTCTCTGTTGAGGCAGCGGCCACTATTGCTCTAGTAGGCATGGGTCCCTCATGGTCTCTGTGAGGGAGCGGGCTATGTCTCTTGTGAGGGCAGGGCCCTATGTCATCTGTGACCGCCAGGGCCCTATTGTCTCTGTGAGGCAGGGGCTTATTCTCGTTGAGGCAGGGCCTATGTGCTCTGTGAAGGAGGCTATATCTCTGTGAGCCAGGGCCCTATGTCTCTGCGGCAGGGGCCTATGTCTCTGTGAAGGAGGGGCTTATGTCTCTGTGAGGCAGGCGGCCCTATGTTCTCTGTTGAAGGCAGGGCCCTATGTTCTGTGAGGCAGGCCCTATGTCTCTGTTGAGGCAGGGCCTATGTCTCTGTGAGCAGGGCCCTATGTCTCGTGAGGGAGGGCTTATTCTATGTGAGGAGGGCTTATGTCTCTGTCAAGGAGGGGCTTTATGTCTCTGTGAGGGATGGGCTCATGTCACTGTGAGGCAGGGCCTTCATGATTCTGTGTCTGAGCAGGGGCTCCTATGTCTCTGTGAGGCGAGGGCCCTATGTCTCTGTGAGGGAGCTTTATGTCTATGGAAGTGGAGGGGCCTATGTCTCTGTGAGGCATGGTCCTATGTCTCTGAGGCAGGGGCCTTATGTCTCTGTGAGCAGGCCCCTATGTCTCTGCTGAGGGACGGCCTATGTCTTCTGATAGAGCAGGGCCCTATGTCTATGTGAGGAGGGGCTTATGTCTCATGATTGGAGGGGCTTCTATGTTTCTCTGTGAGGATGGGCTTATGTCATCTGTGAGGGATGGCGGCATTGTCTGCTGTTGAGCAGGGGCCCTATGTCTCTTGAGCAGGCGCCCTATTGTCTCTGTTGAGGCAGGGCCCTATGCTCTCTGTGAGGCAGGCGGCTCATGTCTCTGTGACGGGATGGGCTATGTCTCTGTGAGGGAGGGCCCTTATGTCTCTGTCGAGGCAGGGGCCTTATGGTCTCTGATGAGGGCAGGGGCTTATGCTTCTGTGAGGGAGGGGCTTTATGTCTCGGGTATGTCCAGCAGCGCCCTAATGTCTCTGTGAGGAGGAGCGGCTTACTTCTCTGGAGGCAGTGGCCTATGTCTCTGTGAGGGCAGGCCGCTATGTCTCTTGAGGGAGGGGTCTCTATGTCTCTGTGGAGCAGGGCCCTATGTCTCTGTGAGGCAGGCGCTCCTATGGTCTCTGTGAGGGAGGCTAGTTCTCTGTGATGGCAGGGCCCTATGTCTACTGTGAGGCAGCGGTCACTGTCCTGTGAGGCAGGGGCTTATGTTTCTCTGAGCAGGAGGGCCTATGTTCTGCTGAAGGAGGGGCTATCATATCTTCTGAGACGCAGGGCCCTTATTGTTCTGTTGACAGGGGTGCTATGTCTCTGTGAAGGAGGGGCTTATGTTCTCATGTGAGCAGGGGCCCATATGTCTCTGTGAGGCAGGCCCCTATGTCTCTGAGCAGGCCACTATTCTCTGTGAGGGCGGGCCCTATGTCTCGTTGAGGCAGGGCCCTATGGCTAGTGAGGGAGGGGCTTATGTCTATGTGAGGGAGGTGCTTATGTTCCTCTGTCCAAGGAGGGGCTTATGTCTTGTGAGAGGATGGATTTAACATGATAAACTGATGAGGAAAGGGGCACTGATGTAATATGTAGAGGAAGAGGAAAAATATGTAAATAATGTGAGGCAAGGGAAATATGTCTATGTTGAGGGAGGGCTTATATGTAAATATGTGAGGGAGGGGAATATGTATAGTGTGAAGGAAGCGTAATATGTATACTGACGAC
>PIJE02001917.1:20000-76057 GCA_002895965.2 Coryphaenoides rupestris | reverse complement strand
TACACATATATTTATTGTAGTGTTTTCTACACACACACACACACACACACACAGAGGTTCCTATTCAGACATTCATGGGTTCTTCAGACAAGACCTCCATGGGGTTTATTATTCCGATAACTGAATAGGAAACCGGGTTCCTGCATCTCATTAGCATACTCTGAATCAAAAAAGGATTTCATTAAATGAATGTGACCCCCTCAGCCCCAGCGGAGGGAATCGCTGAGAAAAGGCTAAATTAATATTTATGGAACAGAACACAAGTCGGGGGGAAACCAAGACCACCCCTGTATCGGCTGTCGTTCGTAGGAATGGTCATAGTTAGCAGTTCTCTCTCTCCATCTCCATCTTTACTGTCTTGTTGGAACGATCAAATATAAAATACCTTTAAGAAGAGACCGTCCAGTGCTGTGTGGATTACTGTGTTCAGACCCTTGCCGTCATGGCAACAGACTTTGATTCGTTGAGGTTATTTTGGACGCCGGTGTGTTTGATGAAGTCACCATGAGATGCATTGTGAATCCTTAACCGACTAATCTGTAGTCAACCCGGACTCCACCCTCCTTCCTACCGCCGTCTGCTGTGTGATCAGACTGGAGGTCTCTCCGTGGGGCTTCACTTGACCGGGAGGGGGAATGCGGCGAGGTCAGGTCAGGTGAGGTCCCCGGGCGGTACCCCGGAGAGACTTCAGACACGGAAGGAAGCCGTGCCAGCGGCGATGTGCAGACATTAGCAGGGATCCAATTAAAAAGACCTGAGGCCAGACAGCCTCCTCCTCCTCCTCCTCCTCAGGAGAACTAATCCTGCAAGAACCTCATCGCAGCCCCACTTAGTTAGCAGTCATGTTAACACAAAGAGGTAGCTCGCGGTCGCCTGCGCGGAGACGGGAACCGAGGGACCCGTGAGGAGGAGTGACGGTGACACGGTGCCGGGTGTCGGTGTCACCGTGTGTGTGTGTGTGTTTACCTGAGATACAGAGACGCAATCACACGCCGGAGAGATTACACACACACACACACACACACACACACACACACACACAACACACACACACACACACACACACACACACACACACACACACACACACACACACACACACACACACACACACACACACACACACACCTCTCTCTCTTATTCTCCAATTTAGGTCAATTGCGACACGTCTTCCAGATCAATATGAACAACGCCGGCTCCATTGTTCCACATCCAGCTCCCCCGGGTAACAAAGGTCAACAATGGGCTGACCCTGGTTAACACAAGGAGTGGGTAACACACACACACACACACACACACACAACACACACACACACACACACAGAGGGTTCCTATTCAGACATTCATGGGTTCTTCAGACAAGACCTCCATGGGGTTTATTATTCCGATAACTGAATAGGAAACCGGGTTCCTGCATCTCATTAGCATACTCTGAATCAAAAAGGATTTCATTAAATGAATGTGACCCCCTCAGCCCCAGCGGAGGGAATCGCTGAGAAAAGGCTAAATTAATATTTATGGAACAGAACACAAGTCGGGGGGAAACCAAGACCACCCCTGTATCGGCTGTCGTTCGTAGGAATGGTCATAGTTAGCAGTTCTCTCTCTCCATCTCCATCTTTACTGTCTTGTTGGAACGATCAAATATAAAATACCTTTAAGAAGAGACCGTCCAGTGCTGTGTGGATTACTGTGTTCAGACCCTTGCCGTCATGGCAACAGACTTTGATTCGTTGGTTATTTTGGACGCCGGTGTGTTTGATGAAGTCACCATGAGATGCATTGTGAATCCTTAACCGACTAATCTGTAGTCAACCCGGACTCCACCCTCCCTTCCTACCGCCGTCTGCTGTGTGATCAGACTGGAGGTCTCTCCGTGGGGCTTCACTTGACCGGGAGGGGAATGCGGCGAGGTCAGGTCAGGTGAGGTCCCCGGGCGGTACCCCGGAGAGACTTCAGACACGGAAAGGAAGCCGTGCCAGCGGCGATGTGCAGACATTAGCGGGGATCCAATTAAAAAGACCTGAGGCCAGACAGCCTCCTCCTCCTCCTCCTCCTCAGGAGAACTAATCCTGCAAGAACCTCATCGCAGCCCCACTTAGTTAGCAGTCATGTTAACACAAAGAGGTAGCTCGCGGTCGCCTGCGCGGAGACGGGAACCGAGGGACCCGTGAGGAGGAGTGACGGTGACACGGTGCCGGGTGTCGGTGTCACCGTGTGTGTGTGTGTGTTTACCTGAGATACAGAGACGCAATCACACGCCGGAGAGATTACACGGATCAATAAGTTGGCTGACGGGTTTGTAACCAGAGAGCGAGCAGCCGGTGGCTCGTGAAAACACAGGCAGGGTTGCAGTTTCGCAATCACTTACATTTGTTTGGTATGCGTGTCGGCCAAATAACACGTCAACACGTACAGTGTTTCCTCATATAACCTCACACCAGTCAATCAAGTAAAAACAATACAATCCTGATAAGGATGGTACTGGGAAAATGTTGACTTCAAAAATGTTGACTGTTAAAGGAAATGATTGTTCAAGATTCAAGATTCTTTCTTGCCATACGGTATGTAACCCAAGTACAATGGAATGCTTACTCCCCATTCACTCCTGCAGTATTCTTCTCAATATACAATCGAACACAACTCTAAACAAATCAGTGAATCAAGTACCGTAAGAGTCGCAATACTCTGGCGGGTGGTGCAAAAGCGTAGTAAAATGGCGCGTGCGGTACACTAATATAATAATAATTAGCAGAAAAAAAATTGTAAATAGTGCATAGCAGACAGTACCGGCAACGTGTAAGGATAAAGTACAACGATCAATGACAAGCGATTGATCGAGGCATGAGGTCCACACTTAGTCCACACTCGGGGACGTCAACGGGCATTTTGGACAACAATGGAGGGATTCAGGAACCCCGCTGTGGACGAACAGAATGTTGGCACCTTACACGGGGCCTTGGCAACTAATGCGTGTCCCGTGTACCGACACCGACACACACACACACACACACACACACACGGGACACACACACACACCGGACACACACACACGGGACACACACTAGCCTGACCAATCAGTAACAGACATGGGCGACACCAGCCCTCCACTCCCGTCCAGGAACCAAGACCGGGTCAAGAGGGTCGTGTGTGTGTGTGTGTGTGTGTGTGTGTGTGTGTGTGTGTGTGTGTGTGTGTGTGTGTGTGTGTGTGTGTGTGTGTGTGTGTGTGTGTGCACCTAATGCCTTGTACAGTATGAATAAGCGGCAGCGTGGCTAATCAATGCCATTAGGAGCTGCCGATGGGAGTTAGGAAACCCGGGGGGGGGGGGGGGGGGGGGGGGGGGAGAATGTAAAGGAGGTGTCAGCGACTGAAGCCTCCTCTCTCTCTCTCTCTATTTCTCTATTCTCTCTCCTCTTCCTCCTGTGCGCTGGCATAGCGTTTATACATCTCCCTTCCTCCTCTCGGTGTAATTGCAGCCCCCGAGTTCGCGCCACTGTAATTAGGGACAATTTCACAAGGATGGAGGAATCTCTCTCTCTCTCTCTCTCTCTCTCTTCTCTCTGCTCTCCCTCCTGGTTCTCTCTCTTATTTTTGCTCTCTGGTCTCTCTCTCTCTGGCTCTCTCCTCTCTCGCTCGTCTTGCTCTTCCCCCTCTGGCTCCTCTTCGTTCTTTTTGCTCTCTATGGCTCTCTCTCGTTCTTTTGCTCTCTCTCTTTCTCTCTTTCTCTCCCCCCTTTCTCCTCTCTCTCTCTCTCACTCCCCCTCTCTCTCTCTCTCTCCTCTCTCGTGTTTTTTTTGGACCCTATGGGTGTCCAGTAACCAGGCCAGCCGGTTCCTGGTGGGTGAGTCTCCCTCTCAACCCAAACGACATAAATCAGGCTCCCCTCCAACAGAGCGGTCTTTTCCGCGCCGCTAACGCTTCACCTGAAAACGCGAGCTAAATAAACAAACCCGTCCAAATAAAGCAGAAAGAGAGTGAGAGTAGAGAGAGAGTAGAGAGAGTGAAGAGCGAGAGAAGAGTGAGGAAGAGAGAGCGAGAGCGTGTTCATAGAGCCTCCACCCCCCCCGCACGCCGAGAGGAGGGAGGTGGGCGTCGGTGTTGTGCGCCCGGCGCTACTGCAGTCAAACGCGGCTCGGTAGGACGAGAGCAAAACTCGTTTCCGCCGTTCGCTCGGAGGCTGGCGCCGGCGAATCGTGTTTCCTGGCGGCGGGGCGGGCGGTGGGGGAGCGCGTTGGTGAACGCATCTCTCACAAAAAGGGGCGCGGGCGTCGCGACGATCCGGGAAAACATTTGATTTCGGAGAACAACGTCGGCTTCTTTGGTTTTAGTTCAGATCTAGTTTAGTTTCTGTTTTTTTTTTTTGCTCTCCGTCAAGGACGCACGGAGGGAAGAGCTTCCTCGTGTCACGAAGTCGCCGAGAAGTGAATTTATCTATACAGGTGATGTGATTGGTCTCGGCCGTGTGTCTGCGGGTGGGCCTTATAGGGAAAATTGCTGCGGGGGAGAAAACGCTGACATTATGATACAGCGCACACACACGCACACGCAACACACGCACACACACAACACACACGTGTGACAACGTGCTGGTTCACGATAAAAGCCCTCAGAAATCGGTTTTCAATCGACGCACGATTAACGCGCGCTTCCCCTCCTTCTCAACGGGACACACACACACACCACACCACGAGGACCCACACACACCTGACACACACCCAAACACCACAGGACACACCCAACCCGTGACACCTCTCACGTCCGTTCTATCTCGAGCCTTCACAAACTGCAGGTTTCTTCGCACAATGACATGACACAAACACAATAGGGATGTGGTGTGTTGTTGCTAAGAGACCACCTGACCAGATCTCCAGCAGCATAGCAAGTGATCGAGAGGAAGCGAGAAAAGAAACCAAATAGAAAACAAAACAAAATGTCCTCTTAACACGAATCTAACGGAACAGTGTACCCCAGGCGCGTGCATTTTGGAAGAAAACGCATTTATTTATCACTTTTTGGGTTTTGTTCTTCCCCCGTTTGGGCTCCTGGAGAGCCCAGAACGACGACGGCGGCGGCGGCGGCTCTCTCTCCCGTGCGTCAGGCGTCATCCAGGGGATTGCCAAGCGTCCCTGAGACTCCCTACTTTAGTTTCCGCTCATAAACACCCATTTAAGATAATGCTAGCAGTCACTCCTCAGGCGGCGGCGGCAGCAGTGCCGTTTGTTGACTCTCTGGGCGCGCCGGAAAAACCTGGGAACCGGAGGAGCGGCGGTCCCCGGGGGCCGGAGCGGACCCGCTCGGGACTCGGGACCACGCCCAGCGGTGCTCCGCGCGGCGACTGTACCGGCCGGGGTGTGTTTAACGCCACCCAGAGACACCGGAGACAGACTCCACATTCCAGTTATCAACGCCAAGGACTAACGCCAGATTAATGTGTGCCTGTGGCTGTGCATTAGTTTCGCTTGCAAAATACGTATGACAGCTACGTCCTGCTAGATGCCAATATCGTAGCTTGCAGGGATGAGTCATGATTATAGCATATTCAATAAATCCTTAAATTCTATACAAAAAAAAATATAAATCTAATAGCTTATGAGACTACAGTCTCGTCTTGAAGTTCTCGTTTTTTAAAGACGCCGCCAACACGTGGGAACAATATAGAACATTGTATGGTTATTATGGGCTAACTGAAAGCGGTCGGGATACAAGATATTAACCAAAGAATTATAAAAACAACAGTCCAAACCTCAACGTTGTCGGTCTGCTCTATTTATGGGTTCGCAAAAAAAGTACGCAAATATTCGACGGATTTCCCAATTATCGATCGAAGTAGATTTGATATCGAAGCTTTGCTTGAAATACAAACTTCCCACATCCCCATTGGGTAGCTTTGTGTTCCATTCATGAATCAATTGATTTTCCCAGTGAACGTTTGTTTGCTTACAGGTGAAGGAAGCCCCTCGCCTCAGCTCCCGGGAGCTTAGTCTGGCTGAGAGACGGGTTATCCGATCTGCCCCACATGTTACACGGCGCTTGACACTCGAAACAAACCGTGTCCTCTGAGACCCAAGCCGACCGAAGGCTCCTGGCCCTAGTGCGACCACGCAGCTGGTGAGGAACACCGCTTCATTCACACACACGCTCTCCACACACAACACACACACACACACACCCACAACACACACACACACACAACACACACACACTCAATCACACACCACACACACACACATCACACACACACACAGACACACACACAAACACACACACACCAACACAGTTACAAGTCCCGTAACCCTTAAACACCCTTTGGGGGGTGGGGGGTGGCGGGGGTTCAAGTCGTGGGGGAAAGCCTCCATTCCAATTCCCCCGGCAGCCAGCCACGTTCTGCTAGCCACGCCCGCGGTTGGCGTGGAGCCGAGGAGCTAACCGGCGGCGTGAGTCACGGATCAGGGTTGCCTATGGCGCGCTCCACGGGTTTACCCCCTACCGTGTTGACAGGCGCCAGCTCCGATCAAAAACCTAGTGATAAAGGAGTGGCCTCTCAGCTTCGCCGAGCGGTTAGCCCAGCTCAACAGCGGGTACTGCAGCCGCACACAAAAGGGAGTTATAACAAACTCTCACACACAACACCACATCACCCCTTGACTGTTTGTATAATCCCTGCCCCTGTTTGGTACACATTCACAGCGGCCACACCAACACACACACACACACACACACATCGATGATTGCCACACATCAACCGGTGTCCATGACTCACCGCAGACAGCCCTGGCCTCACCTTTGAGCCAGCCACCACCAGCCGAACCACCAACCGACACCTTCCTCCCTCCATATTACAACCGCGATTACTCAGCTATCCTATGGTGCTGCTGACTCCAATAACTCTGCCGCGGCACCCGGCGTACGTTTACAGCTTAACTTTCATCTTTACGATCATCACGACGACACCTTCGTAAATAGATGAATGACAAACGGGGGCGCCGCCGCCGTGTCCGTCCTCACACACACCACATCACACACACACACACACACACACACACATACACACACCTGCGCACACACACACAGCTACAGAATGTTTGGAGTGGTTTTTAATTAACGTTTCCCGTTTGTGTTTAACCGCGCTGGTTAACATATGGAACCTTTTGTTTCAGTAAATCGATGCCAAGCCCCTCTGTGTCCAACACTACATTTATAGAATGATTAAACATTCATTATATGAGTGTGTGTGTGTGTGTGTGTGTGTGTGTGTGTGTGGTGTGTGCGTATGTGTATGTGTGCGTGTGTGTGTGTGTGTGTCTCCACGCCTCATCACGATTAACCTGACACCCATCGGCGGAAATACTTGATTGAATTTCACGACGGCCTTAACGACCTTTTAATCGCCTCTGTGGAAACAAATATTTTCACGTCCCTCTTGTCTCTCAATAGAAACAGATTCCCCAAGTCCCCACGTCTTGGGGTAGCCTATCTGGTGGGGGGGGGGGAAACTATTTTTGACAGCAATAATACAAGGAAAGATCCATCAGATAGTAGAAGGACCAGAAGGCGGGAGAGATGAATGCTATCGGGTGACATAACGTAACTTGTCTTCTGTGGCCCAGAGGCTCAGATCAGGTCCCTGGAGGGTCTACAGTAAATCTCTCTCCTCCATCTGGGCACACGGGTCTGACCAGATCTTTACAAGTCCACTTCCAGCTCCAGCTCCCAGCTCCCAGCTCCCAGCTCCCAGCTCCACCGCCTTCGCATTCCCCCGCGCCGTGCGCCCCAGATGATCGACGTAGGACGGATGTTGGCAGTAGTAGTGGTGGTGGTGGTGGTGTTGGAGGAGGCGGTGACGATGGTGACGCTGGGAGCGGACGTGACGGTGACGCTGGGAGTGGAGGTGAAGGAGGTGGCCGGTGGCGGTGGCGGTGGAGCACGCAATCTCCCTACAAAACACCTCACGACGCCGGACGTAGGGCTAGGTGGAGAATATTTCGAAGG
Source organism: Coryphaenoides rupestris (assembly GCA_002895965.2). Taxonomy (NCBI): domain Eukaryota; kingdom Metazoa; phylum Chordata; class Actinopteri; order Gadiformes; family Macrouridae; genus Coryphaenoides; species Coryphaenoides rupestris. The sequence continues at coordinate 68,065 of PIJE02001917.1, read as the reverse complement.
AAGTTAATGAAAGCTTCCCTCCTGGCGTGACTCGGCTCCAAAACGACGGCGACGCCGGGTCCCTGCGACAGGCGTCGTCACCAGATCCGACTTCTCAGATTAATGTCTTCTATTCCCCGCTGAGGTCTGAGTAACTCCCTCTCCGCGACCTATTCTCAGTCACCCTGACCTTCTTTGGAGTGGCTTTAGCGGCGCCTTAAGGCAAAAGAACAGTGAATAATGGCAGTGAGGGTGTGGGTTTCCCATTTCTCAGAAGCCTTGTCAGTGGGTTTAGGTGATCATTATTAGGCCTATTGTTTTACACACGAGTATGAAACTGACATTTAGGACTTAAAGCCGGGGAACAGCGATTTAAAAACAGCGCTGCCAAAGCAACGCAGTCAACCTCAGCAAGCGAATCGTTGCGGTTCAGACTGGGGTTGCAATAAATATGCAGTGTGTACATTTTGGGGGGCAGGCGTCCAATTTTCCCATTCGAAATTCATATCGCGGTCTATTATATTATTATTGCTGTTATTATAATGGGTGTCATAGTTTCGAGAGAGAGAATGGAAAGTATGAAGAAGAGGAAAAGGTGAGCGCATTGGTTTTTGCAGAACAGGTTTGGATGGATGTTGAAATCCGCGAAAGGCAAATGTTTGCAGTGGCCTACCTGTTGCGACACCGCAGTCAAGCCTCTGCACGGCCCAGCCCTCTAGCCAGCCTCAGTGGGCTTACCTGTTGCAACACAGCCTCAGTGGGCTTACCTGTTGCAACACAGCCTCTAGCCAGCCTCAGTGGCTTACCTGTTGCAACACGGCCTCAGTGGCTTACCTGTTGCAACACAGCCTCTAGCCAGCCTCAGTGTTACCTGTTGCACAAGCCTCAGTGGCCTACCTTTTACAAACAGCTCAGTGGCTTACTGTTGCGACACAGCGTAGCAAGCCATATACAAACACGGAGTATCTAGCCTCGCAGCCAGCCTCACGTGGCCTACCTGTGCAAACAAGCCTCAGTGGCTTACCTGTTGCAACACAAGCCTCTACCCAGCCTCAGTGGCTTACCTGTTGCAACACAGCCTCTCCTCAGTGGCCTACCTGTTGCAACACAGCCTCAGTGGCCTACCTGTTGCAACACAGCCTCAGTGGCCTACCTGTTGCAACACAGCCTCAGTGGCCTACCTGTTGCAACACAGCCTCAGTGGCCTACCTGTTGCAACACAGCCTCAGTGGCCTACCTGTTGCAACACAGCCTCAGTGGCCTACCTGTTGCAACACAGCCTCAGTGGCCTACCTGTTGCAACACAGCCTCAGTGGCCTACCTGTTGCAACACAGCCTATCCTCAGTGGCCTACCTGTTGCAACACAGCCTCAGTGGCCTACCTGTTGCAACACAGCCTCAGTGGCCTACCTGTTGCAACACAGCCTCAGTCGCCTACCTGTTGCATCACAGCAGCCAAGCCTCTGCATGGCCCAGCCTCTACCCAGCCTCAGTGGCTTACCTGTTGCGACACAGCGGACCAGCCTCTAGCCAGCCTCAGTAGGCTTACCTGTTGCAACACAGCCTCAGTAGGCTACCTGTTGCAACACAGCCTCAGTGGCTTACCTGTTGCAACACAGCCTCCAGCCAGCCTCAGTCGCCTACCTGTTGCAACACAGCCTCAGTGGCCTACCTGTTGCAACACAGCCTCTAGCCAGCCTCAGTGGCCTACCTGTTGCAACACAGCCTCAGTGGCTTACCTGTTGCAACACAGCCTACAGCCAGCCTCAGTGGCCTACCTGTTTTGCAACACAGCCTCAGTGGCTTACCTGTTGCAACACAGCGGCCCAGCAATAAGTTCAATCAAGTGTTCTTTACGAGGAGGCGGTGGTGGTGTCTGTGTCTCTAGGGCTTTACGTCGCCCATAATTAAACGCACGTAGAGCTCGACGTGTCACTAACAGGAGGCTACAGACAGTAGACTACAGACACAGTGGACTACAGACAGTAGACTACAGACACAGTGGACAACAGACACAGTGGACAACAGAACAGTGGACAACAGACAGTGGACTACAGACACAGTAGACTACAGACACAGTAGACTACAGACAGTGGACAACAGACACAGTGGACAACAGACACAGTGGACTACAGACAGTAGACTACAGACACAGTGGGTTACAGACATAGTGGGCTACAGACACAGTAGACTACAGACAGTAGACTACAGACAGTAGACTACAGACACAGTAGACTACAGACACAGTGGACAACAGACATAGTGGACTACAGACACAGTAGACTACAGACAGTAGACTACAGACAGTGGACTACAGACACAGTAGACTACAGACACAGTAGACTACAGACGGTGGGCTGCCTGCATGCCTCCTGCCTGCAGCATTCCTGAGCGCTGCAGGAATCTCCTTAAAACTCCTCCGACCTCCTGCCGACAATTGCACAATAATAATAATGATACTAAAACACCCTTTACCTCATTTAAACAGACAGACACACACACACACACACACACACACACACACAGCCCACAAAATACAAATACAAACCCACACCCCCCCCCCCCCCCCCCCCCGAAAAAACAAAAAGAAAAAACCTGAGGCGAGGGCTGAGAACAAACCAAAGCCCTGTCCCTGCAACAGCAGCAATAATACTTCGGATTCTAACAGTGATTGCTGCACAGATGCATGAATAAAAGCAAACTTTTTTCCCACCTTGTAGACATTCTCGGTGATGCGGTGGACCTCGTCGGTGCGAGACATGCTGAGGTCCTCTGGTAGCACCATGCACTGCGTGTGTCCGCCTGCAACCAAACAGAACAGGTATCCAGGTAGGAGTGTGTGTGAGTGTGTGTGTGTATATATATATATATATAAAAATATATATATAATGGATTTAAAGTGGGTGTCAGCAGCGGCGGCAGCGGCAGCAGTGGACTCGACGAGGTGAGCGCACGAATGAGGAATGAAGAGGAGGAGGAGGAGGAGGACGCACCAGCTCTCCTCCAGGTGCGCTGCAGAGTCTCTGTTGGAACGCAGCCCTTCCCTCTCTGTTGCGCTGCTGCTGCTGCTGCAGAGTCGCTGTTGGAACGCAGCCCCTCCCTCCCTCCCTCCCTCCCTGCTGTGGCTCCTGAGCGCCTCCCCTGGTCTGGCTTGTTGGGTCACACACACACACACACACACACACACACACACACACACACACACACACACACACACACACATTAGTGGGCTTTGCCACTGCCCCATGGTTTTAATAGCACCGACACACACACAACATCATGTGCAATATTAATATTTCTTCCCAACATCATGTGCAATATCATTAATATCATGTTACCTCTAAATATTACCTTGCAATATTGCCTCTCATCTCCTCTCATCATCATGTGCAATAGTTCTTCTCAATATAATCCTTGCTATATTACCATGCCACTCATATTACCTTTCATCATCATGTTCAATATTCTTTATATTCTTTATATCATGTGCAATACTTCCTCCTTTACCATTATTATTATTATTATTACCCTTTTATTACACTTCAAGTATTGCCAAATTGTTTTTGCTGACTGATTATCTTATCTTACCTGTATTTGTATACTTACTGTAAATTTGTAAATCAGTGATTTTATTTGTATTATTCTACTGTTTATTATTATTTATTGTTTTATTGCACTGTATTGCTGTGCAACCTGGCACAAGGATTTCCTTGGGGATCAATAAAGTTCTATCTTATCTTATCTTATGTTACCACGACGACCAAGAGCACGGCTGTGGTGTGGTGTGGTGTGGTGTGGTGTGGTGTGCTCTCTGGGGTAATGGTTTCAACTCCCACCACCACACTGTCGTCATGACCTTTGGCAGACCACATCCTATGCGGATAATTAGCATACAGTGATCTCCTATTGATCACACGATGATCACTGAGAGAAAGGCCAGCCAGTACTTAGCGAACACAAATTAACACAAAACATCGCTGGAGCGCACGTGATGGATTGCACAAAGCGACACCATTTAAAAAAAATATATATAATAAGCAACAATACTCAATGTACTGGTTGAAAAACACTGGTCTAGGGTAGACTATAGTAAAAGGTGAAGGAAAATCACCCATTCTTGGTGGAGCGGCGCCCTCTTGTTGCCAATAGGAAGAAACGAACAACCACAACTCTGCCCCGTTTGACTTTATTTATTGAATATGTAGAAACGCTTAAAAATCACCCATGCCACTCCACTGCGTCCTAATTCGTTGGAGTATAATACAACAGTACGCCCGCGTCCGCTCTGGGAAACACAGGAAACAGAATAAAGCCGGTTTTGCATTGCAAGTGTGTGAGACGTTAAAGGGGCCCTCTTAAGTGACTCAAAATGGTGGCTGTGACGTACATCGTGACATCACAAGCGGCGATGAGTGTCCGCACCCAGACGTACACCGGACCGGCCTTCCCGGTGGACCGTACCAACCGGTAAACTGGATCTCGAGCGCGTACGTCTGGGCGGACGCTCCCATGGGTGGACCGTACCAAGTTCAGGAGGTGGTTCCCCGTGGAAGAACGTCTGGAAGTTCTGCGTCCAGCGTCCTCTCCCTGCTCGGGTGGGACGAAGACGAAGACGGCGGTGGGTGGGGGGGGGGGGGCGGGGGGGGGAGGGACGGACGGACGGACGAACAGGGGCCTCAAACACACGGACAAAACACGTGCGGGGGGGGCCACGGCGTAATTAAACCGATTCAAATGTGCCTTTTTTGTTCAAATGTCGTCGAACGTCACCGCGTGCTCACGTCAGGGTGGGCCGACGCCGTGGCCCAGTTTAAGAAGCGCCAGACCTCCCGGACGTGCTTCTGTCAGACTTGGGCTAATTGCGGTTAAATCTGGCCGCGTGCATCCCCCCCCCTTTAAGTGAAACGAGGCCACATCGTTGTTGTGTGAGACTTAGTTTGATCTACTTCCCGCGGATTAAGTTTAGTCTACTGCCGCGGACCAAAGTGACCATTGAGTTGAATCGTCGCCGCTGGTCGTCATTTCTCATCGCTAATTGTTGTATCTTCATCCAACTGCTTACAGGCTGTTTATTATCGTAGTGTGTGTGTCGCTCACTTAGTTGATTACAGGTCTGTACTGTAGGCGTGATGCCCACGGACATAAAGTGCCATACAAAGACGCCGTACCGGAGACGTCTATAATCATTAACATCACGACCACGTCCACGCCGACGATGACACCTCTCCAGGAAATAACAACCCCGCCAGACACGCGCGCCCTACAACCGGGGGGGGGGGGTCAGAGGCCATTCGTTTTGAGATCCGGCGGGGTCATACTGCGGCATACTCATTAAAGCTCCACTTGGCACCGATCTGGGAACCAACGTCGTGTCTGGAACAATCGCACGGTCGTTTTGTTAATCAATCAATCAACCGGCGGGTGCGGTGGGACATCGCTGAGCGGCGACCATCGCGGAGGCGGCGGGGCGGAGGAGCCGCGCGCCGCCGCATGCCTGAGCGATGGCCTCCAGCTCTGCCAGGACGGCGTCCTCGTCCTCCGGGGGTCGACGACTCCACGCCGGCGGCTCGTCGATTCGCTGCGGGAAGAGAGTGACCGTCTTTCTGTTATCATGTTTATTATCTGCGACCGCGATTGATGAACATGAAGACGACCTGACTGACCTGAAGAAACACATGACAACCACGATAATCACCTCACAACAATGTGAGAACTATGACGAGAACACACAAAGATTTCGCTTTCGTTGCGTTTGCCAGGAAACGTCGTGTGTTGTGACGATGGGGAACGCAAGACGGGGGCGAAAAAGCGCGAAGAATTACCCTCCGATACTCGACGGCTTCCTGCGTCTCATCCGCGATTCTCTCCACGTCCTCCGTGGACATCGCCTGACGGAGCAAATGCAAAGCAACAGCCGAGCGTTCCCATCTCCTCGGCAGCACGGCTGTAGTTAAGGATTTGCGTCTTAATCCCCTAAATCTCCAAAACCCCATATGGCTTCTGAGCCGCTCAGGTGGGGAGGACAACATAACAAAAGAGGCGAATTCATAACTCGCCGCACGCTCTTCACGCCGCCGACCTTCAGACCCTCGACGACTTTCCAACTCCCATTCGAATGAACTCTATGTCCTGAACCTGCAGTCAGATACGTCGACACACTGTCGATTATGTCATGAAAGGATGAGAACATTTCAGTGGATAGAATTGCTTAGAAACGATTATGACAAAGGAAGAAGTGCGCCCACCATCGTATTCCCTCTGCCTAATGCCCTGGAATAGTAATTTAATTTGATTTAAATCACACAATAATATAACGACCAAATCTGAACAAATACAAACCTTCAGCTTTAGAAGATAGAAAAGACAACAAATTCAAATGAAAGTGTGTTTCTATTGCGATGCTTATCTCATTTTTACTTTAGGGGAGACAAAACACAAGACACAAATTTGCATTATAAACCGTAGACAGACAAACACACACGTGTTGAGGGGACAGTCAACTCCATCTCACCAGATTGATAAATCTGGGTTTGTCTCGCAGCCGGTCCTGGCATCTTCTTGAGGAGAACCAGCACCTTCCTACGTGGAGAGAACACGGGACCATCATTCATTCATCATTCATTCATTAATGTTGTATATATATCATGATGATGATCTTCCCATCCCTGAGCAGCTGTTGTGCCAGGAGTCTCTTCCGGTACTGCCTCAGCTCTTCTGGTACTGCCTCAGCTCCTCCGGAGGTCACTGCCTCAGCTCCTCCGGAACTGCCTCAGGCTCTTTCCCGGTACTGCCTCAGCTCCTCCGGAACTGCCTCAGCTCTTCCTGTACTGCCTCAGCTCTCCGGTACTGCCTCAGCTCTCTGCCGCAACTGCCTAGCCTCCGTACGCCTCTTCCCGGTACTGCCTCAGCTCCTCCCGGTATCTGCCTCAGCTTCCTCCGGAACTGCCCTCAGCTCCTTCCGGTACTGCCTCAGCATTTCTGTACTGCCTCAGCTTTTCTGGTGACTGCCTCTAGTTCGTCTGGTACTGCCTCAGCTCGTCTGGTACTGCCTCAGCTCTTATGGTACTGCCTCAGATCTTCTCGTACTGCCTCAGCTCTTCTGGTACTGCCTCAGCTTATCCGGTACTGCCTCAGATTATTTGATGACCCTTATGACCCTTTACAATAAGGGCACAGACTAATGTTTCACTAAGAACAGCCAAACATTGCTCTGAGAGTTCTCTAAACCTGTTCTATTCTTATCTTTATGTACCACAGTGATATATTGCTGTCTCTCCTTCAACACATGTACTCTTTGTAAGTCACTTTGGATAAAAGCATCTGATAAATGCCCTAAATGTTAATGTAAATGTAAATATTAAGAATATTGCACATAATGATCAGGTAATGGAATCAGTGTCATGACTGTACTGTACTGTAACATATTACTACAGGACACAGTGCATTATTAAGCTGTTATATGACACAATACAACTAGTAACTAGTAACAGATAATTAATATTAATATGTATATTAACCAGTAAACAGTAACTAGTAACCAGTAACCGATGATTAATATGAATATGTATATTAACCAGTAACTAATAACTAGTAACAGATAATTATTATAATATTAATATGTTGTAATACTAATGTTATAATATGAATAAGTAATAATATTAATAAGCTATAATAATATTAATAAGTAATAATATGAATACGCTATAATATTAATAAGTAATATTAATAAGTAGTAGCTCCGCCTCCTCCCGCTCTGTGACTCCACACACAAGTATTCTCAAATGTGTTTGTAAAAAAAACAACCAACTACCAACAGTCATGAAGTACTTTGTTTTTGTTGTGATTGATGACAAATATTCAATATATATAGATATACATATATATAGATATTTAAAAAAAGAAGTAAATACATGTTCTGTAGTTGATCTTCATTCACACGTCTTTTTAGAAATCACACATTTTAAGAAATCACAATTTCCCATCAAAGCTTCAGAATGTGTCCATATAAAGTACAACAGCGTGAACGTCTTTGGGGCTCAATACATTTCATTTATCGTACTTCAATTGCATCATCAGTCATCATCAGTCATCATCATCATCATCATCATCATCATCATCATCATCATCGGTGACACCACCAGCCCCTCTACAGTACATCCATGCAGGCCGCTCCCCATCGCGCGTACACAAGCCAAACCCTCCGGACTGAAGCCACACTTATTATTCAGTTCACGGTCTCTTTACTTTCACCGCAGCAACGTACACGTATGACGGCGCGTTACCGCGGTCACTACAGCCACAGAGACAGCCACATCGGAAAAGACGCCCGCGCTCCCAATATCTCAGAGGCGAGGCGTCATCATAAGTCCATAAATTTCTTGTTGTGTCGTCGTCATCGTCGTTGTTGTTTGTGGTGACGTCCCAGAACGGGGACGGCAGGACCATGGCTACACCTGGAAGTCCGTCCCAAAGTGTCTAATCTGGGCGTCGGTCATGGACAGGTAGGTGGTCCTCATGCTGGGGGAGTACTGGAGACGGAAAATATGAGAAATAAAAAAAACGTTAGAGGAAGAATAAACAGGAGGCATGATGGGATTTAACATTCAGGACTGGTCAAGGTAGGCTGAGGCAGGTACTGTAAGTTTGTTAAGGTAGGTGTTAGGGTAGGTGTTAGGGTAGGTGTTAGGGTAGGTGTTAGGGTAGGTGTTAGGGTAGGTGTTAGGGTAGGTGTTAGGGTAGGTGTTAGGGTAGGTGTTAGGGTAGGTGTTAGGGTAGGTGTTAGGGTAGGTGTTAGGGTATGGTTGTGAAGGTAGGTGTTAAGGTATGGTCGTTAAAGTAGGTGTTAGGGTAGGTGCTAGGGTTGGTCTTAAGGTAGGCCTTAAGGTAGGTCTTAAGGTAGGTGTAAGGAGGATGGGAGGAGTCACAGGTAACCCCAAACCACAGAGCTGGGGGGGTCAAAGGTCACACACAGCGGGGGGCACGTGGCTCGGTTAGGGACATGGGAGGCTTTGGGCTTTGGGCTCGGGACAGGCTCATCGGTGAATGTTAAGAGATATTAGCAACGGGAAAGAGACTTACTGTTTTAAATGTCTGAAAGAGTGAAATAAAATATAAATAAAAAGGTCAGTTGCAAAAAAAAGATGTTGATATTTCAAATCAATATCCCATGATGAGTTTTAAATCCATAAATCGATAAAATCTGGTGTAGAATGGAACAATCATGAGAAATAAAACGGTAATGATTTGACATGCTGTGATATTCCCTGTTATAGAATGAATCAATATCTTGGAACACGATACTACGAGTTTAAATATGTAAATGACACCTTCCACACTTAAAGGAGACTTATAGAATATAAAATAACACAAAACAATCATAAGACAGCATCAGACATGCATAATATTGTAAACTTGCATATTTAAAAAAAAAACTATTTGGAAAAAACAAATATGGCGCTTGCTGTCCTGGTCAGGAGTCATGTGGTCTCGCCCTGATTGGAAGTCCAATTAGCGAAGGCTTAGCCGGGGTTTATGTTTAATTTAGCTCCACGACGGCAGATAAACCACATGGATGCTTGGCTGAACGGAACCCAAGGAACCACGGCTTTATGGATTTATTTATTATCGCTGCCTCTCGCCTCAGTGTAACAATATTCCACAGGCCACGCTATGACCTCACGCACACGGTAACATACGGTGGCCTTAGTACTGGCACCGCGTCGTATTCAATACGTTGGTCTAACAATCGCAGGCGCTCATCGAGTTGAGTGTACGTCACTCAATGGCCACCAGAGGGCAGTCCTTCATTAGTTGCCTAAGCAACAAAGCAAGCGAGTGAGTGAAGTGAGTGAGTGAGTGAGTGCAGTGGGCGACGTGAGTGGGTGAACGTCTGAACTCTTTGGACAGCCGGAGAGGTGTGGTGTGTGTGTGTGAAACAACAGAGCAGCATAATGTGTGTGTGTGTGTGTTTTAATATAATCGATAGTGTCCCCGCGGTGGCGTGTCCCGGTACTACAAAACCCACCGAGGGGGGCGGGGACCCTCGGCCTATCAGCGGGACGTTCTCATAGCGGGGATTCCCTCCAAACAGCATGGACTGATTCCTAAGAGATAGACACACACACAGAGAGAGAGAGAGAGAGACACACACACACACACACACACACACACACACAGAGAGAGAGATGAATCAATACTAAGAGAGAGCCAGCAGGCCTTGTCAGACACACACACCTCCTCCTCCTGCTGCATTGACTGCTCCTTAACGAGCCGTCCACAGCGGAGTAACGTCCCACTGGGAACGTCTTTTGGGTTTGTTTTGTGTCTCTGCCACTCAAATGGTCCTCATCAGAGCCGAGAGACAAAGCAGAAACAAAGCGAGTTTGACTGCAGCTCCAGAGACAACACAATACTGCCGACTTCCGGACGTCCTGCACTCCTGACTTCGTTGTTTCTTGACGATGATGATGATTTGGTGATCGTGATATGAGCGCGCTTGCTTGCTTCACGCGGCTTTGACACGTGCTCCTCCCCCGAAGGCAGAGAATCACACATCACACCGACGAGTAAGAGTGTGAACAGAACCATGGACACACACACACACACACACAAATAGTTAGAACCACACACACACTCTCCGTGGTGTGTGACTCTGTGGTGTGTGAACCAGTTAGAACCACACACACACACACACACACACAGGCAGACAGATGTCAAACACACACACAACCAGTTAGAACCACATACACTGACACACACACACTCTCTACGTGGTGTGTGAACCAGTTAGTCTCTCTCTCTCTCCTCTCTCTCTCTCTCTCTCTCTCTCTCTCTCTCTCTCTCTCTCTCTCTCTCTCTCTCTCTCTCTCTCTCTCTCTCTCTCTCTCTCTCTCTTCCTCTCTCTCTCTCCCTCTCTCTCTCTCTCCTCTCTCTCTCTCTCTCTCTTTCTCTCTCTTCTCTCTTTGTATTTCTCCCCTCCGTTAGCGGTCCCGTTAGCGCGGCACCGTTAGCGTTAGCGGTGGCGGCGGCGGGGGCCCGCAGGCTGCCCTGGCTGCCCAGGCTGCTGTTGTAGCTGCAGAAGCTGTGGATGTTGGACCGGCCCGGGTTGTAGGACAGCCGTCGCGCCTGCGGGTTCCCTCAGTCCACCTTTCAAGTCAGGACATTTCTTGTCGTGTGTGTGTGTTGTCTGTGTGTGTGTGTGTGTGTGTGTCGTGTGCTTGTCTGTGTGTTTGTGTGTGTGTGTTGTGTGTGTGTGTGTCTGTGTGTGTGTCTGTGTTGTCGTGTCTGTCTGTGTGTGTGTGTGTGTGTGTGTTCGTGTGTGTGTGTCTGTATCTGTGTGTGTTTGTTTGTGTGTGTGTCTGTGTCTGTCTGTGTGTGTGTGTGTGTGTGTGCATGCCTGTGTGTGTGTGTGTGTGTGTGTGTGTGTGTGTCTGCGTGTGTGTCTGTGTGTGTCTGTGTGCGTGCGCTAGAACTACGTGGACGCCCTGATGGGTGTGTGCTACGACGGCGTGGAGGGGCTGCTCTACCTGAGTCTCTTCTCGCTGATGTCGGCGGCGGCGCTCTCCGCTCTGCTCTGCGTCGTCCTCCGCGCCTGGAAGCTCATCGGCATCAGGCGAGTTACACGGTGACCCCGGTATCGCCTCACATTCACCCATTCATACACCGACGGCGGTGCCAACCATGCAAGGTAACAACCAACACGTCAGGAGCAGGTAGGGTTAGGTGGTGTCTTGCTCAGGGACACCTCCACACTTAGCTAGGAGGAGCAGGTAGGGTTAGGTGGTGTCTTGCTCAGGGACACCTCCACACTTAGCTAGGAGGAGCAGGTAGGGTTAGGTGGTGTCTTGCTCAGGGACACCTCCACACTTAGCTAGGAGGAGCAGGTAGGGTTAGGTGGTGTCTTGTTCAGGGACACCTCCACACTTAGCTAGGAGGAGCAGGTAGGGTTAGGTGGTGTCTTGCTCAGGGACACCTCCACACTTAGCTAGGAGGAGCAGGTAGGGTTAGGTGGTGTCTTGCTCAGGGACACCTCCACACTTAGCTAGGAGGAGGAGCAGGTAGGGTTAGGTGGTGTCTTGCTCAGGGACACCTCCACACTTAGCTAGGAGGAGGAGGTAGGGTTAGGTGTGGAAGTGTGGGGAGGTTATGTAAAGATGCGTGGAGCTGGACACGCGGGGTCATGGGAATATACATAGCCGTGACACGAGTATGTGAGGTAGAACACGAGAGACAGACAGACAGACAGACAACTGATCAACGTCTGCCTACAATATCTCTGAGTGTCTGATTGCTACACGGGGTGATTAGTAGTACTTACCAGTACTACTAAGTAAGTGGGGTTTTTTAATCATCAAAGCAGTCTTCAGTCTCCCACGACCCCATGTGCATATCTGGGGTCACGACCTCAAGATTGGGGAACACTGCTCTGAAAAAGCCTTAAAAGCTCCCCGGTCTCAGTACAAGGTGATAACAGACCCCCTCTCTGTATCTGTGTGTGTGTGTGTGTGTGTGTGTGTGTGTGTGTGTGTGTGTGTGTGTGTCTGTGTGTGTGTGTGTGTGTGTGTCTCTGTGTGTGTGTGCGTGGGGGTTGGGGGTGGGGGGGGGATACATGCCAGGGACCAGGACTACGACGACATCGACGAGGAGGACCCCTTCAACCCGCAGGCGCGACGGCTGTCCTACAACCCGGGCCGGTCCAACATCCACAGCTTCTGCAGCTACAACAGCAGCCTGGGCAGCCAGGGCAGCCTGCGGGCCCCCGCCGCCGCCACCGCTAACGGCTAACGGTGCCGCTAACGGGACCGCTAACGGCATGGCTAACGCTCCGCCCCCTGCTGAGTACATGTGAGTCACACGAGAGAGAGAGAGTGAGAGAGAGAGAGAGAGAGAGAGAGAGAGAGAGAGAGAGAGAGAGAGGAGAGAGAGAGAGAGAGAGAGAGAGAGAGAGAGAGAGAGAGAGAGAGAGAGAGAGAGGAGAGGGAGAGAGAGAGAGAGAGAGAGAGAGAGAGAGAGAGAGAGAGACTAACTGGTTCACACACCACGTAGAGAGTGTGTGTGTGTCAGTGTATGTGGTTCTAACTGGTTGTGTGTGTGTTTGACATCTGTCTGCCTGTGTGTGTGGTTCTAACTGGTTCACACACCACAGAGTCACACACCACGGAGAGTGTGTGTGTGTGTGTGTGTGGTTCTAACTATTTGTGTGTGTGTGTGTGTGTGTGTGTGTCTGTGTGTCTGTGTGTGTGTGTGTGTCTGTGTGTGTGTGTGTGTGTGTGTGTGTGTGTGTGTGTGTGTGTGTGTGTGTGTGTGTGTGTGTGTGTGTGTGTGTGTGTGTGTGTGTGTGTGTGTGTGTGTGTGTGTGTGTGTGTGTGTGTGTGTGTGTGTGTGTGTGTGTGTGTGTGTGTGTGTGTGTGTGTGTGTGTGTGTCTGTGTGTCTGTGTGTGTGTCTGTGTGTGTGTGTGTGTGTGTGTGTGTGTGTGTGTGTGTGTGTCCATGGTTCTGTTCACACTCTTACTCGTCGGTGTGATGTGTGATTCTCTGCCTTCGGGGGAGGAGCACGTGTCAAAGCCGCGTGAAGCAAGCAAGCGCGCTCATATCACGATCACCAAATCATCATCATCGTCAAGAAACAACGAAGTCAGGAGTGCAGGACGTCCGAAGTCGGCAGTATTGTGTTGTCTCTGGAGCTGCAGTCAAACTCGCTTTGTTTCTGCTTTGTCTCTCGTCTCTGATGAGGACCATTTGAGTGGCAGAGACACAAAACAAACCCAAAAGACGTTCCCAGTGGGACGTTACTCCGCTGTGGACGGCTCGTTAAGGAGCAGTCAATGCAGCAGGAGGAGGAGGTGTGTGTGTCTGACAAGGCCTGCTGGCTCTCTCTTAGTATTGATTCATCTCTCTCTCTGTGTGTGTGTGTGTGTGTGTGTGTGTCTCTCTCTCTCTCTCTCTCTGTGTGTGTGTCTATCTCTTAGGAATCAGTCCATGCTGTTTGGAGGGAATCCCCGCTATGAGAACGTCCCGCTGATAGGCCGAGGGTCCCCGCCCCCCTCGGTGGGTTTGTAGTACCGGGACACGCCACGCGACAAACACACACAAGCACACACACACACACACAGAAACACATGAACACACACAAAGAAATGTCCTGACTTGAAAGGTGGACTGTCAAAGGGAGTCCTCACAAGTATCGTAAAACCAACACACACACACACACACACACACACACACACGTCTACACACACGTCTACACACCTTGTGCAGCCCGTGACAGTCCAGGAACGCCGTCAGCTGATGCAGGTTGGCCTCAGTCGAGTTCAGGATCCGCTGGATTCCCAGGAGATCCCTCTGTGTGTGTGTGGCGAGAGACACAAAGGATAAATTGGGGCGGGGGGGTCAAGGGGTCAGGGGGGTCAGGGGGGGGGCCCACTCACCTCCGCCGTGGGGAACAGAGGAATCGAGAAGCGCAGAAGACCCTGGATCTGGATTTGCATGGTAGTGAGAGACCGCTGGTAGATCGTCAGGGACTGTGGACCACACAAACAGACACACACACACACACACACGACACACACGACACACACGACACACACACACAAGCGAGTAAAGCGTTCTCATTGGCTGAGCAATCGGAAAATGATTATCCCACGTCCGCCGAGCGCGCTTCAAACTAAGCTCCGTTAATTGACACGACGAGGAGAGACGTTTTGTCGGCGCCGGGATGATTACAGGTCACGCCTTTTGCCTCCGTGAATCCGCCCCCGCAGGCTCAGCACATCCACGCTCCTTAATAAACACATTGGTGATTAGGGGAAACCGATGTACCGTGCAGAAAACCCAGAGGCGACGTTTATAGACGAGGACGAGGACGAGGAAGATGTTCTCCGATCAAAACCTCTGATCAACCGTTTTCAAAGTGATGAAAATTAGCGTCGGAGGCTCAACCGTAATTTAATCCAATCTGTTCTGTCGCCGTTCCTCGGAAGTGGTAATGCGAAGCGACTTTTACGCCCCTTAACACTCAATCTGTGGTTAAAGGAGACACTATGATTACCACCGGGTGTGTGAGCGCGATGAGCTCTTCCAAGCGGCTTCAGAATCTCCGGTTTTTGACATCACGAGCGGGAGCGTCCGCCTCCGAGATCGAGTACGGCGGACGATAGACCGGGCCTACCGAGTTGCTCCGGTCCACTGGGGTAAGTAGGCTGGTATCGGGCCGATCTATCCATCACACCCGGTGGCGTAATATGTCTCCTTGAAAAAACAGGTGAGAACCACGCAACCTGGAAATGTTCCCGAAACATCCGCTCTATAGGTCACGGGGTCGTCTGCATGGAGGAGGAGTCGGCAGACAGAACAGAACAGAACAGAACAGAACAGAACAGAGCATCAGTACCTGTTGGAAGGGGCTGGGCAGGTTCGGGCTGCAGAACAAATAGTAGTGAGCCACGTCTGGAAGACATGTTGGAAGAAAGACGGAGAACGGGTGAGACTGCGGGACGTTGAGACACGTTGCGCAACGCTAGACGTCCGCGAGCGTCTCTCTCAGCGAATCACGACGAGCGGGCAGCCTACCTGCGCTGAGGAAGTCCTTCGTCTGGTTTACGATGAACTTGTCCGGGGAGACGCAGAAGTCACTGGTGCCCTGTTGGGACACAAAGGAGGAGGAGGAGGAGGAGGAGGAGAGGAGGAGGAGGAGGGGGAGACGTGAAGCAGTCGTCAGGCAATTGCCGGCTGTTACACTGACGAGACGCTTCTCCGCAATTAATGAGAGGATACAAGCGCCTCGTTGGTTGGTGAAGGGAAACAACATTGTAATTGAAGGTATGCTGACGTTGAATTAACGTTGACACGGAAGGTATGCTAACATTATTGTTAGCTGTTACACGACACACACACACACACACAATGCTCCGTTTGTGTCAAAGCTGAATCACGGTGATCTTTAATAGTTTAATTGTATTTTCCCAAACACTACAATAACAGTAACATATTATTTATGTAATACATCAACCCATACGTAGCAATAGGCCCTGTCACACCAGGACACAACACGGTAGATGGTGTGTAGACTCGTGTGTGTGTGTGTGTGTGTGTGTGTGTGACTCGTGGCTGGTTCATCACGCGCGTCTTGATTGGCCGATGCACCACAGGTGTGCCGCCCCTTAACCGGCCTGACTCCCTGGCCAGGTGAGGTGAGGCTGCTAACATCCTGGCGCCAACCCACCACACACACACACACACACACACACACAACACACACACACACACACACACACACAAACACAACACACACACAACACAACACACACACAACAACACACACACACACACACACACACAACACAACACACACACACACACACACACACACACACACACACACACACACACACACACACACACCGTATAGCCCAGTAGTACGCGGTTGTTGTTGTCGTCGTCGTCGTTAAGAGCACAACGATTAGTGATCCCATTCTCAGCTGATATCGATGTGTCAGCGCCTCAGCGTCTTCTCTTTTAATGTCTTAATGTCATGTCCAATACATTACCTTTCAACATTATGTGCAATATTCTTAATATATATTCTTAATATTCTTTCTATCAGGTGCAATACGTCTCCTAACCATTATTATTATCACAGTATTACACTTCAATTATGCCAAATTGTTTTTGTCTTATCTTGTCTATTATATATTTTGTATATTTTGACTGTACATTTGTAAATCTGTTAGTTTATTTTTATTATTCTGTTTATTTCTCTATTGTTTTATTGTACTGTATTGCTATGCAACCTGGCACAAGAATTTCCTTCGGGATTAATAAAGTTCTATCTTATCTTATCTTATCTTATCTTGAAAGCATCAGTTTCTTTATAGTTATTATTTATTGTTATAGTGGAGAGGTTTCCTGCTCCTCTCGTCTTCCCCTCGCTTGACATCCGCCACGCGGGGGTGAGAGCTGCTTGTTAATCCCCTCTCTCCGTGGAGGAGGATTGACCCGTGAACCCGACGGCTTTGCTGTGCCGAGGGCCGGCTGGCAAATAACCACCGCGCGGCCGTATCGATCGGCCGAGGAAGCCGCGTTAGCCCATTAGCGGCGCCGCGGCCGTAATCCGCACCGCGGCGCAAAGTAATAAACAGCCGCCAGCGCGCTCAACCCCGAGATCCCGAGACCCCGAGACCCGCCTGCCGGAGATCTCCGTAGCGGCGGTGACTCCAATTGTCGTGGTTGTTGGGTTTTCTTTCGTCGAAAATATTGACGCGAAGGTCACGTCACCGCCGGTAACGACGAGAGCCAGAGAGCCATCCGGAACGTTCTGAGAGACGTATGAATAATGCAATATCTGGGCGGCATAGTGCAGGAAGTACAGTACAGCGGGTCGCTGGCATAACACCGGGGCGTCCTCCATCAATGTGTTTGTTTGTTCTGTGCGTGGACTTCTCATGTCTGCAACCGCCACCGTACAGAAGAAACCCCGCAGATATTCGTTCAGCTCTTCCGTCTCCACGACGACGCGTCAGACGGACGGACGGACCCGCCTACCGGGCCGGTGAGCGGGTACCGAACACGACACCTCTGGGGGGCCCCCGCGGCAGGGGGGCCGTGTAGACCGGGGACCCGACGACAGGGAAGAAAGACGGAGAACGGGTGAGACTGCGGGACGTCGAGACACGTTGCGCAACGCT
The DNA here is from genome assembly GCA_002895965.2 of Coryphaenoides rupestris. Lineage (NCBI taxonomy): Eukaryota > Metazoa > Chordata > Actinopteri > Gadiformes > Macrouridae > Coryphaenoides > Coryphaenoides rupestris. Next base: position 50,405 of record PIJE02001917.1, on the reverse strand, counting down.
AGACGTCCGCGAGCGTCTCTCTCAGCGAATCACGACGAGCGGCAGCCTAACCTGCGCTGAGGAAGTCCTTCGTCTGGTTTACGATGAACTTGTCCGGGGAGACGCAGAAGTCACTGGTGCCCTGTTGGGACACAAAGGAGGAGGAGGAGGAGGAGGAGGAGAGGAGGAGGAGATGTGAAGCACGCGTTTCAAATGCGCCGTCGTCTGACGAGACGCTTCTCCGCAATTAATGAGAGGATACAAGCACCTCGTTGGTTGGTGAAGGGAAACACATTAATGAGGACATATACCAGGTACACACACACACACACACACACACACACACACACACACACACACACACACACACACACACAGCTCCGTTTGTGTCAAAGCTGAATCACGGTGATCTTTAATAGTTTAATAGTATTTTCCCAAACACTACAATAACAGTAACATATTATTTATGTAATACATCAACCCATACGTAGCAATAGGCCCTGTCACACCAGGACACAACACGGTAGATGGTGTGTAGACTCGTGTGTGTGTGTGTGTGTGTGTGTGTGTGACTCGTGGCTGGTTCATCACGCGCGTCTTGATTGGCTGATGCACCACAGGTGTGCCGCCCCTTAACCGGCCTGACTCCCTGGCCAGGTGAGGTGAGGCTGCTTAACGACACACACACACACACACACACACACACACAACACACACACACACAACACACACACACACACACACACACAAACACACAACACACACACACACACACACACACACACACACACACACACACACACACACACACACACACACACACACACACACACACACACAACACACACAACACACACACACATGCACACACGCACACACACACACACACACACACACACACACACACACACACACACCGTATAGCCCAGTAGTACGCGGTTGTTGTTGTCGTCGTCGTCGTTAAGAGCACAACGATTAGTGATCCCATTCTCAGCTGATATCGATGTGTCAGCGCCTCAGCGTCTTCTCTGATTGTATTTAATATATATTCTTAATATTCTTTCTATCAGGTGCAATACGTCTCCTAACCATTATTATTATCACAGTATTACACTTCCACTATGCCAAATTGTTTTCGCCTTATCTTGCCTTTATATTTATATATTTATATATTTTGACTGTACATTTGTAAATCTGTTAGTTTATTTGTAGTATTCTGTGTATTTCTCTATTGTTGTATTGTACTGTATTGCTATGCAACCTGGCACAAGAATTTCCTTCAGGATTAATAAAGTTCTATCTTATCTTATCTTAGAAAGCATCAGTTTCTTTACAGTTATTATTTATTGTTATAGTGGAGAGGTTTCCTGCTCCTCTCGTCTTCCCCTCGCTTGACATCCGCCACGCGGGGCGAGAGCTGCTTGTTAATCCCCTCTCTCCGTGGAGGAGGATTGACCCGTGAACCCGACGGCTTTGCTGTGCCGAGGGCCGGCTGGCAAATAACCACCGCGCGGCCGTATCGATCGGCCGAGGAAGCCGCGTTAGCCCATTAGCGGCGCCGCGGCCGTAATCCGCACCGCGGCGCAAAGTAATAAACAGCCGCCAGCGCGCTCAACCCCGAGACCCCGAGACCCGCCTGCCGGAGATCTCCGTAGCGGCGGTGACTCCAATTGTCGTGGTTGTTGGGTTTTCTTTCGTCGAAAATATTGACGCGAAGGTCACGTCACCGCCGGTAACGACGAGAGCCACAGAGCCATCCGGAACGTTCTGAGAGACGTATGAATAATGCAATATCTGGGCGGCATAGTGCAGGAAGTACAGTACAGCGGGTCGCTGGCATAACACCGGGGCGTCCTCCATCAATGTGTTTGTTTGTTCTGTGCGTGGACTTCTCATGTCTGCAACCGCCACCGTACAGAAGAAACCCCGCAGATATTCGTTCAGCTCTTCCGTCTCCACGACGACGCGTCAGACGGACGGACGGACCCGCCTACCGGGCCGGTGAGCGGGTACCGAACACGACACCTCTGGGGGGCCCCCGCGGCAGGGGGGCCGTGTAGACCGGGGACCCGACGACAGGGAGAGAGCAGGCGGAGGGTTTGTTAACAGGCGGAGACGTCGGCTCATTAATACTATCGTCGTCTGTCTGCCGTTAATCCAGCCGGGAGCCCGTGGGGGGGGGTGGTTTGAACTGCCGCACACCGGGAAGAGGGAACAATCTGTCAGACACGGGAAGGGTGTAGCGCTACGTCACGACGGTGGATGGAGGTGAGCTGGGGAAAGTAGGGCAGCACAGGAGAGAGAAAACAGAGGGGGGAGAGAGAGAGAGAGAGAGGGAGAGGGAGAGAGAGGGAGAGGGAGAGAGAGGGGGAGATTGGACAGCTAGCCAATCAGCCAGTAATTACTGCCAGGAGCTGCTTGGTTTGTAGCACGAGGCTAAGGTTGAGCAACTGAAAAAGGCTGCGCGCTTGTAATCAGCTTTGCCGCATGACTGAAGAGGAGGCACACACACACACACACACACAGCACACACACACACACACACAAACACACACACACAAACACAACACACACACACACACACACACACACACACACACACACACACACACACACACACACACACACACAACACACACACATACACACACACACACACACACACACAGAACCCACACACACACACACAGACACACACACGCACACACACACACCAGTTAACAGACACGCTGTCAGATTGGTATTTACGTGCGGGCAGATGGGAGAGACGAGTGAGAAAGGAGGAGGAGCCTGTCTCGTGTGTGTGTGTGTGTGTGTGTGTGTGTGTGTATCTCGTGGCTTATCAACTCCACCGCCGTCTGCGGCCCTCGCCCAGACACCCCGCTAATCTGCCTCCAGATATCCCCCCCGGGGTCCTCCTCTCTCGCATCACTGATAGTTCTGTCACTGAGTAGAAGAAGTCACCTTCTGACTCCACCCACCAGCCACCCCTCCACACACACACACACACACACACACACACACACACACACACGAAGACTGATGAAGAGTTGAGGAAGACGGTTATGGAGTCACGGTGCCTCTGTATGGCGCCTGCTTGGAAGAGGAGGAGGAGGAGGATGAGGATGAGGAGGAGGGGGAGGATGAGGTGGTTGTGTTGTTCTTACCACGGCGGTGGCGGTGCCCAGCCCGAGAGACGCCCAGCCCAGGACCAGGGACAGCAGCGCACAAGACATGATGCTGGTGCAGGACGAGAGATGTGGAGGAAGAGAGGAAGGAAGGAAGGGAGGGAGGGAGAGAGACGAGAGACAGAGAGAAAGAGAGAGAGAGACAAGAGAAGGAGCGAGGGGGATATTAGCGGCTGTGAGAGGCCTCGTGCATCAACGCTCTCATCCAGTTTAAATGAATTACACGCTTCCTCCTGTTCGCCGCTTATGCGTTTGTCCTCGGGCTGCGAGGTAGAGTAGATTACACCTCGGCTACGCTGCCACAGCCAAAATGTAATTAGGCAAACAACCGGAAAGAGGAAGATACAAAAAATATATATAATTATAAACACGCCACCAGAAATAACACGCAATAACGGCGTAGCCCTTTTCATATCGCGCCGACGACTTGATTTCCGTGGGAAAATCGGAAGAGGCCCGACGACGACAATAAACGTCCCGATTCCTGATTCCTGATTCCTGATTCCTAGCCATGCTCTCTCTCGTGTCCCCCGCCACCCGGACGTCCTCGAAACCTGGCGTGTCTCTCCGGGGTTCCGGAGAGACACACCAGGAGGTCACGGCATGACCTCCCAGCCGAGCGCTGAGCTGACGGATGGAAAATTAGCTGCGGCGGCGGCGGCGGCGGTGGCGGGATTCGGTTTTTTTCCGAGCGACGACCAGCACTAGCAGGCCTGCCCCTGAAAGCCCACAGTAAAGTATGCTGTGAGAGCACTTCATAATTATACGATGGACAGGCCTGGTCATCCCGGTCAGATGATCAATAAGCATTAGAGAGACTTCAACATCCTCTCTCAGTCTCTCTCTCGGCCGCCACCGGGAGTCCACTACTCACACGAGTCTATTAGGGTTTGGCTGGAGTCTCTATGGTGGACACGTCACCGCGGTCTCCTCACTGGACACGTTGGACGAATTCACGTTTATTTATTTGTTTTAATATTTCATTCATTTTACCGCTTTATTTATTTCAGATAATGCATCCTCTGTTGACAATTGTACAAGACAACGGAAAAGCTACTTGCAGTATTCCGGAAGGCATTTAGGTCATTTTGTATGTTTTTATCTTTTTCTATCATTTTCACTATTTCACGTCTATTTCTCTGCCTTTTTATTGTCTCTTTTATTCTATTTTTATGAACTGATCTCTCCTGTTTTTATTTATGTGTGCTGTTTTTTAATACCTTAAATATAAAGCACTTTGAGTGTTACCCCTTTCATACATTTTATGTATGAAAGGGGCTATACAAATAAAGTGTATTATTATTTATCATTATTATTATTATTACTATTATTATTATTATTATTATGAGTCAATTATCTCTTTATTATTCCAGTTATACATGCCTTATACAAATACAAATGCCAAGTGGTCTGATACACTAAATATATCTACAGTATACAGTATATAATATGTATATATAAGAAGCATATATAAGAGTATTATGTCATATTCAAGTCACTCATGTAAATACATACAGAGGGGTGTGGCCTATGCAGCATAACAGGGAAGTCAGTGACCTGAGTGGTCAGACTGATCTCAGCCAGCCAGTCAGCCAGTCAGTCAGTCAGCCAGCCAGCCATTCAGCCAGCCAGTCAGCCAGCCAGCCAGCCAGCCAGCCAGGGTACCTACATGATGAGCAGCCAGCGCGAGTGCCTGGCGAGCCCCAAGCAGGTGACGAGGCAGATGACCAGATCCAGGATCAGTAGCAGCAGGTAGGCCAGCCATCTGAGGAGGAGGAGGAGATGGAGGAGGAGGGAGTAGGAGGAGGGAGGAGGAAGAAGGTGGTGGAGGAGGAGGAGGGAAGAGGAGGAGGAAGGAAGAGGAGGAGGGAGAAGGAGGGGAGGACGTGGGGGATGAGGAGGAGGAAGAGGAGGAGGAGGAGGAGGTGGAGGAGGAAGAGTAGGAGGAGGGAGGAGGAAGAAGGTGAAGGAGGAGGAGGGAAGAGGCGGAGGAAGAGGTGGAGGAGGAATAAGAAGATGGAGGGAAGGAGAAGTAGAAGGAGGAGGAGGAGGAGGAAGAGGATTACTCATCAGGCCAACCCCCATGTCCCCCCGCCCCTCCCCCCCCCTGTGGAGACACCACCACCATCAGCAGCTCTCGGGAGGAGCAAGGTGATTGGTCGGTGCTTTTTATTCTCCTTTTCCTGCTCCTCGGACCAACACATAAATCCTTGTCGTTTAGTTAGAGTCCATTTGCTCCTGGAGGAGGAGGAGGGGAAGGGGGCGGGGTCACGTTATGGCGGCTAAATAATTGAACAGAATGAGTTCACACGGCATGAATTTTTGATGCTTTAACCCTAACCCTAACCCTAACCCTAAAAAAGAAAAAAAAACAAAAAAAAACAAAAAAAAAACAAAAAAACTCAACCCCAACTTAAACTTAAACCTAACCCTAACCCTAACCCTAACCCTAACCCTAACCCTAACCCTAACCCTCACAGGGCATGTGTGTTGTGAAGTAAGTGTTTCCAGATGCAGGTGAGGGGGGCCCTCCTTCTCCTCGCCCCACCGTGTCCTCCACTCCACCACCTCCTGGCACCGAGCTGGGATTTATCACTTCCCATGCTTCTCAATGAGTTTGTGTGTGTGCAACCTTGCACACACACACACACACACACACACACACACACACACACACACCACACACACACACGCACACACACACACACACACACACACACCACACACTCACACACACACACACACACACACACACACACAATTGCACACACACACCACACACACACACACACACACACACGCAAACATACACACACACACACACACACACACACACACACACCTAACACACACACACACACACCACAGCTTCACACTCAGTATCCACATATTGAGTCTTCCAACCCTCACCCATTATTTCTCCGGAGGCAAGGCCCACGTCAGATCCCCCCCCCCCCCCCCCCCATCCAGAGGCCGATTATTAAGTATGACGGCCTGAGTATTATTAGTACGACGGCCTGAGTATTATTAGTACGACGGCCTGAGTATTATTAGTATGACGGCCTGAGTATTATTAGTACGACGGCCTGAGTATTATTAGTACGACGGCCTGAGTATTATTAGTACGACGGCCTGAGTATTATTAGTACGACGGCCTGAGTATTATTAGTACGACGGCCTGAGTATTATTAGTACGACGGCCTGAGTATTATTAGTATGACGGCCTGAGTATTATTAGTACGACGGCCTGAGTATTATTAGTACGACGGCCTGAGTATTATTAGTACGACGGCCTGAGTATTATTAGTATGACGGCCTGAGTATTATTAGTATGACGGCCTGAGTATTATTAGTACGACGGCCTGAGTATTATTAGTACGACGGCCTGAGTATTATTAGTATGACGGCCTGAGTATTATTAGTATGACGGCGAGTATTATTAAAGTATTAAACGTCTGCAGAGGAGGAAAGAGCTCATTGGAGACCGCAAGTCAATTTGACTTCATGAACACAGAAAACGCGCGAAAAGTGTTTCCGAGAAAACGGAAATGAGAGATATTGCGCAAGAAAGGGAATGAAATAATTTTTTTTATCTACTGTATATCCCCCCCCCCCCCCTCCATCTTGCCTCATGTTCAGTATTCCTAGAATTACTGCAACATTAGCTCCGGGTCAATACGCCTCTCCTCGTTCAGAGCCTGGACACCGGAGTGCGAGGACTTCTTGGGGCGGAATTCAATCACAGGACAGGAGATGGGTGTCCGGTTGCGCCTGTGTGTGCGTGTGCGTGTGCGTGCGCGCGTGTGTGTGTGAGATCCAGAAGACTAGGATCTTGCGGCCCCCCGCGCATCCCAACACAACGCGGGGAGACATCGCAGACGGCCGACGGCAGACAGAGGCGATCGATGGATAGATACTGTAGATAGGACCGGATCTACGATTACACCAAGCGTCACGTAACGTTGAGTATTTACGTCAGTCTTTGCACGCCGTTTGCGCTAAATATTTGGTGAAGTGTCCACCTAGAAGTACGCCGATCGATCGATCAGCCTACCAGCCGACCCCCAGTGGACTGTCGCAGCTGGTAGGCTGATCCATCCACCATACATCTGGGAGGTGGACACTCCCCACTTGTGACGTCAAAAACGGGAGATTCGGAAACCGCTTGGAAGGGCTAATCGCGCTCACGCCTGGTGGAGCACTTTGAAACAAAAGGATTTTACTTTTTCCAGATGTTTGTGGGATGCTGATTTTACCGGCAGGGTTTTAATCCGCTCTCATGCTGACCACATCTGTAATACAGACTCATGAAACATCTGCACAATACCTCGTCAAACAGCCACGACGATGGCCTCTGTAACACGCAGAACTACAGAACACAGGGGCCGAGCAATAAAACACCAACCAAGGTCTCGTTGGGAAGATGTTTTCTGTCCGTCTCTGGTGTGCAGGTTATTATTTGACACAGGGGGCCACCACCATGTCCCCCAGGGGTGGACTGAGACACCGTACCTGGACTCTGCATAGCGCCCTGCAGCTGTAGACCCATCCACCCCTCCCCCCAGACTCTAACTGGTCCAGGTGAGTGCCCGTGTACCTGTAGTACTCCGCCGCGGGGCGATCTTGGTGTCGCGTCGGTCAGGTCAGGCGAGCGTCCTGAGGCGGGCAGAGAGGTCAGCTGGGCGGACGATGTTGCCGGCCATCTGCTGCATGAAGCGCAGCGCCTGCACGTTAGTCCTCCAGCGCGCCGCGAAGATCTCGTCCAGACGCTCCAGGTGCTGCTTCAGCCCGTCTCCATGCTGCCTAGGGAGCCAGACACCTGGGGGGGTGGGGCGGGGGGGGAGACATCATCGACTAGACCCTTCCATGATTGAGACCCCTTCATGGCATTGAGACCCTTCCATGACTTCATGATTGAGACCCTTCATCGACATCATGATTGAGACCGCCTTCATGCATCATGAACTAACTTCAGGGGACCCTAGTGGTCCTGTGTCTGCGTGTGTGTTGTGGTGGTGTACACCAGTGGCCACCCCAGTGTGCACACACACACACACACGTTGTAACGTTAATAGAGTTATTATTGTCTCAGTTCATTTTTGTTTCGTGTGGATTCAAACTCTTGGAAGCGGAGGTGAAAATTGACAATGTGCCCGCAACCCTGAGGCAGAGAGAGAGAGAGAGAGAGAGAGAGAGAGAGAGAGAGAGAGAGAGAGAGAGAGAGAGAAAGAGAGAGAGAGAGAGTGAGAGAGATCACCGAAAAAACACATCAAGACACAAAGTCTGCAGGAGATAACACAGATAAACACCATCATCGGAATGTAAGGTTTACAGAGGAAATGGAGTGTGGCAACGGGACCCCCTGGAGACGTGTGTGTGTGTGTGTGTCTGATACAGATAATAACCTGGACGGGGATTTGTTATCAAAGAGGTGTGGTGTGTGTGACAACAGGGACGTTGGCGCACACACACACACACACACACACACACACACACACACAACACACACACACACACACACACACACACACACACACACACACACACACACACACACACACACACACACACACACACACACACACACACACACACACACACAGGCCCCCCCTAGTTTAAACAGCCGCTGTTTAAAACAACCTCAGTACAACTCGTCTCACACGCATCAACAAAACACTGTGTCACGGCTGGGACTCGCGTCGGGAACGTAAAGATTCAGGAGATGTCTCGCGTCGCGTTCCGTGAAGCGTTCAGACGTAAAGCGGCCCGTGATTGATGATTGTCCTTTTATGAGCAGGGAGGGGGGGGGGGGGGGGGGGGGGGGGGGGGGGGGGGGAGAGGAACGCTGCGATCTTATTTGGTCGAGATGTCATCGGAGACAAACGTCCATCGTCTGCCGGAGAGTCGAGGAACTCGAGGTCGAGTCGATTTGAACGAAATAATACGTCGGGAAAGAAGCAGCGATTCAGAGAAAATTGTGGTGTGTGTGTGTGTGTGTGTGTGTGTGTGTGTGTGTGTGTGTTGTGTTGTGTTGTGTGCAGCTCGCTGGAAATGACGTTTTTATTACCTGCCTGGTATTTTGGAAACGTAAATGTAAATAGTAGAGCTGTGGTTTTATGGTGGCTGCTAGGGTGATGGATGGAGTTCTGGACGGTTGATAGTGCTCTGGGTGGTTGCTAGGGTGTTGTAGCTGGTTGCTAGGGTGTTATATGTGTTTGCTAGGGTGTTCCGTGTTTGTTAGGTCGTTATATGGGGTTGCTAGGGTTGTCTAGGAGGTTGCTAGGGTGTTTTGGACGGTTGATAGTGTTCTGGGTGGTTGCTAGGGTGTTCTGTGGTTGCTAGGGTGTTCTAGGAGGTTGCTAGGGTGTTTTGGACAGTTGATAGTGTTCTGGGTGGTTGCTAGGGTGTTGTAAGTGGTTGCTAGGGTGTTCTGGTGGTTGCTAGGGTGTTCTAGGAGGTTGCTAGGGTGTTCTGTGGTTGCTAGGGTGTTATATGTGGTTGCTAGGGTGTTCTAGGAGGTTGCTAGGGTGTTGTAAGTGGTTGCTAGGGTGTTCTGGGTGGTTGCTAGGGTGTTTTGGACAGTTGATAGTGTTCTGGGTGGTTGCTAGGGTGTTGTATGAATTTATGAATAATTCATAAATCTGGATGAGTTCGTACGCTGGACATGCAGGACGGATGTACTGTACTGAGAGAGGACCATGTCTACATTTGGTCTTTCGTTGTTGAAGTTGAAGTTGGCACATGACTGCAGCGGCATCGCCGATATAAAATATAAATTATAAATTACAAATGATAATCATAAAGGTCGACTGGCAACCACATCCACTCCGAGGAACATTATCGTGTGAAAATAAATGACAATAGTCTCATTCTTCGATGTGTTCCGCGACACCAACGACTAAAAGCATCCTCTTCCTCACATCGCTTTGGGAGGAGAAAATATTACAAAAAAGAACAAAACAATAACTTGTTGTTGCTCATGAAAATCAATCTTTAAAAAAAAAAATAAAAAAATACAAAAAAATAAAGAAATCCCACACAGGCCTCGTATCAGGTCTCAAACAAACAAACTAAGACACAAATAACCCACAGAACAACAATCCACGCGCCGCAAGCTAAGCTAACCCTCGGGCGTATGGAGAGAGAGAGAGACAGAGAGAGAGAGGAGAGAGAGAGAGAGAGAGAGAGAGAGAGAGAGAGAGAGAGAGAGAGAGAGAGAGAGAGAGAGAGAGAGAGAGAGAGAGAGAGAGAGAGAGAGAGAGAGAGAGAGAGAGAGAGAGAGAGAGAGAGAGAGAGAGAGAGAGAGAGAGAGAGAGAGAGAGAGAGAGAGAGAGAGAGAGATAGTTAGTGAGGGGGGAGAGTGATAGAGGGAGAGAGAGAGAGAGAGAGAAGGAGACAGAGAGAAAGAGAAAGAGAGTCGCCCCCCCCCCCCCCCCTCCAGGAGAGGAGTGTGAGTGTGAGTGTGTGTGTGTGTGTTGTGTGATTGCCAGTAAGCTGCTCTCAGTGCCGAAGCCTCTCGGTGTGTTCATCATCATCCTCCTCCTCCTCCTCCTCATCATCACGTTCATCTTCATCTCCGGCCAGCCGAGGCGTCTCGCGTCTCATCTGATTACTTCTCCCGCCTTCCGCCTGAAAATGGAAGCCTCCCAGCCTCCCCCCCCCCCCCCACCTACCTCACCCTCACCTCCTCATCCTCACCTCCTCACCCTCACCTCCTCACCTCCTCCGTCTATCAGCTCAGAGTTTGTCTCGAGGTAACAATAGAAGGTAGAACACGACAAAAGGCTAAATATGACCGCAAACTACACTATTAACCGTAACCGTGACGTTCTCGTTCTCGTTCGCCGTTCCGACATTTACTGGCAAAGGAACCCGGAATAAGAACATGAGTGACAGTTACAGATCCCATCCAGGCAGGAGTTACTAGTGTGCACATTAAAACCAACAGTAAGCCAAGGAGGAGCTTTTATTGTGATCCATACGTCCTCACCGAGGATCGTCAGAGCGGCTCGGTCCAGACGGGGAGATTTGCATACGTTTGCATTTTTTTTTATGAACAACTGCATGGAAATTGAAGTGGGAAAGTTTGAACGGAATTGTAACTTTTAATTGCGTATTTTTTTTATAGATTTGTTATGTTTTTATGCTTATTTTTTGAATTTTTTGAATTTTTATATTATTGCTTTCTCTTTAATGTTATGCACCAATTTCACAAAAGCACATTCCTTGTTTGCACTAAACTAAGGCATTCTGATTCTGATTCTGGTTCATTCACCGATGTAGAAGGAGTAAAGAAAGAGTATCTTAGAAGTCTGGAGATTCAACGACCCGGCCAAGTTTTAGCCAGAGAAAGCCCGACCAAATACCACAGAAGGAGGAGGAGGAGGAGGAGGAGGAGGATATGACTGACGGAGAATATGGCGGCGGGATGGCGGCCGACCTGGCGAGGCCGCGCGGTAAACCAAGCGCCCCCCCCACCACCATCCCTCACCCCCTCACCTCTCACCTCTCCACCAGCGTGGCCTCGCGCTGCAGAGAACACTCACGGGGGGGGAGGGTGGGGGGAGACGGATGACGGGTGCCGGGTGCCGAGCGGGTGAGTCGGAGCTTGAAGTGGGCCGAGCACAAAAGAGACGCGGCGCCGAGGAGAGATTTGAGAAGACAAAGCGAAGGCCTCGTTGGCAGAGTGACTAATAAACATCCATCCCACCGCAGGAGTGCAGCCGACGCACGGCCAGCTTTCAGTTTCAGACGGGAAGCGAGCGCTCCGCACCTTCTATTCACCTCCAGACATTTTTTTCTGCAAATGAAAAAGCCTCCGTTTCCCTGGAGCAGAGCTGTCTCACACACACACACACACACACACACACACACACACACACCACACACACACACACACACACACACACACACACACACCACACACACACACACACACACACACACACACACACACACACACACACACACACACACACACACACTTCCATACGCTATTTATATACGCCGCATATAGCGTACGCTACAATGTGTGCTATAGTGTACAGTGGAGTAGATTGTGTGTGCCTCAAGAACCAGTACGGCGCCAGCAGGAAGTGAAAAACGGGAAGTGTGCAAAGTGTGGGAATTTGCGAAAATGTTTCAGGTCAGGCCAGTATGAAAGGTCACGGCGGACGGTGAATTCCACGGATAATTACGGAAGCTTTTGTCCATGGAGTCACATGCACCATCACACACCCTGACAGACACACAGGCAGGCAGGCAGACACACAGGCAGACAGACAGGCGGACGGACAGACAGACAGAGACAAAGCATTGAGGAGAGCAAGCACCCAATCACAAATCTTGAGCATAAATTGCATCCAAACTTCTTTGCTTGGTCATCAAGCAGATGGAGAATTCAGAATACAGCCAATAAACACACACACACACACACACACACACACACACACACACACACACACACACACACACACACACACACACACACACACACACACACACACACACACACACACACACACACACACACAGTGTGTGATCCAGACTTCACACGTTTCGCAAGATCACAGAACCTCGCGGGACACCGGAGCAGCAGCTGCATCGACTAAATGACGATTATTTTAACACTTCTCCAGGAACAGTCGCGGTACGGCTTCACAGCAGGCGGGCAACGCCGTCTCAGAAACTCAAAGCTGGACGCTGAATCATGTTTGTCAAGTGGAGTCCCGATTAAAACCGCTTTGACGAATACCCGCCGGCAGCCAATGAAACGACTCGCGGAGAGGCGACGAAAAAACACGAACGACGCAAACCGACCGTCTAGCTTCACACAAACGCACGTCTCTCTCTCTCCGCCCCCAACGCCGCGTTAGCCCGCCAACGGCAAACTCAAGCGTCCGTGACCATATATTGACCAGCGTTTGGCCGTCTGTGAGGACCTGGCGTGACACCGCAGCGTAAACGCCGACTTCCGATGCTGACAGGGAAATGTTGTGTTTTTTGCCGCCGTTGGCATGGCGGCGTTGGCATGGCGGCGTTGGCACGCCGACGGCGCCGACGGTGGCAGCGGTAGCGGCGGCGGTGGGTCCTACCAGATGGTTGATGCCGCCCAGCGTGTGGTTGGCGCTGTACAGCGAGTGGGTCAGCTGGTAGACGCCGTCGTTGGTCTCGCTGTTGCCATAGAAACCCACACCCACGGCCGAGCTGTGGACGGGAACACAGAGGAGGAGGAGGAAGAAGAAGAAGAAGAGGAGGAGGAGGATGGACATGAAGTGGTTGATAAGTGATGCTGCTAATGTCACTGGTGATGAGGTGGTGTTATGACACACACACACACACACACACACACACACACACACACACACACACCACACACACACACACACACACACACACACACACACACACACACACACACACACACACACACACACACACACACACACACACACACACACACACACGAAGTGCGTCTCACATTATCGGGGAAGGGCTTTATTACTTGAAATTGCTTTATTACTTGCTTGGGACAGACAGACAGGCAGGCTTATGGCTAATGCTTGTGACAGACAGACAGACAGACAGACAGACGGGCAGGCTTATGGCTAATGCTTGTGACAGACAGACAGACAGACAGACAGACGGGCAGGCTTATGGCTAATGCTTGTGACAGAACGTGACTTCCTGGCATTATATATTCACTATAGATAAAAAATTATTGGTTGTAGAAAGGCCACAACAAAACAACGGTATCGGGCTGAGACCAACGATCTTCTGGGCTAAAGTGTGGACTGCGGCTTTCCACAATCCAGATTGTTATGAATCTTGTTACTTTGTGGATTCTGAACCGGGCCAAAGTGTGTGTGTGTGTGTGTGTGTGTGTGTGTGTGTGTGTGTGTGTGTGTGTGTGTCTCTCTCTCTCTCTCTGTCGTTAGGGCTTACATTCTCCATCCTGTGTATTATGACACCGAGAACACCACCCATATTCACCCGCCAGCACCCGTCGCTTTCAGACGGGCCCCTTCTGATTGGCCGAGTCTCAGAATCTCTCCCCCACTCCGAGGCATGGAGTCAGCCCAGTTCTGCGATTTACCATATCAAGTCCCATTTGTTCACACACACACACACACACACACACACACATCCACACACACACAGACACACAGCGCGAAAAAAATGAAAGTATATTCTCATAATATTAGAATTCTGTGAACCATCGACCAATTATCCTCACAAACCACACGGTTCCGCCACGAGAATACAGAGCATATCTGGGTCTTTGGCCTCCTTAATGCTCCCCATCCGTCAGCACCGCAGCGCCCGGCTCTGGGCGGCCATCTCCTGCGCTGACTTGACTAACGACGCCGTTTCATGTGTGACAGCGAGGCTGAGGCTCAGAGGCCGGGGCTGAGGCTCAGAGGCCGGGGCTGAGGCTCAGAGGCCGGGGCTGAGGCTCAGAGGCCGGGGCTGAGGCTCAGAGGCCGGGGCGTTGCGCAACTCTGGGGATAACCTCTGAGGGATAGGAGGTGGGATACGGGGTGGGATGGGTCTGGATCATTGACACCACTGTTGACCAGGGTGGAGAGAACACACACACACACACACACACACACACACACACACACACACACACACACACACACACACACACACACACACACACACACACACACACACACACACACACACGTAACACACACACACACACATATTGTGAGTCGCTTTTGCATTCGATGACGTCTGCTGTCCGATCCAGCTGTGAACCTTCCTGGAAAGCCCAGAGGTTGACCCCCTGACCCCACCACCCTGCCACATCCACTCTCTGGCAGACATATTGACCTTAATGGTCCACTAATGTCCCCCATAAAGTCATTGTACTTAGGGGCATGCATGTGTATGTGTGTGTGTGTGCGTGCGTGTGTTCATGTGTGTGTCTGTGGTAGAGTGGCCGACGTCTGTGTGTGTGTGTGTGTGTGTGTGTGTGTGTGGTGTGTGGTGTGTGTGTGTTTCCACTCAAGAGCGCCAGGATGAACGTGTACACCCCAAGTAAAGCAACATGTCCTCGCCGAGACGTCACGAGGAACCTGCGAGTCATCATCCGCCGTTTAATCCGTTTACAGGCGGACGGCGAAGGCGTCGGTAACACTTGGGGTTGTGGGATGAGATGAACGGCCCCGGATATAATATCAATAAATGAGGTGGAGAAACGTTTCTCCGGGAAAATTATATTCCGCCGACGGCCGTTGATCAAGGTTAAGGGAAATTGACACGAATCATGAAGGCGGGCGAGATACAAGAAAGGACACGACCGCGGAAGCCAAGTCCGCTTAAAAGACGTGAATGAATGAATGAATAAGTGCATTGGATGTGGCTCGCTTGACCCCTGGTGAGATAAGTAATGAATGAGCGGCTCCTTCGGCGAGCAGCTCATTAGGTTCGTTTTATTGCTGCGATTATGACACAAAACAGGCAAGGAAAGGCAGCGGGAGCCCATTTGACTTGATAAATATAAAGTCCATCGGGTGTAAAACTAAATCACTAGTGACGGAGATAGATAGATTCATCAAGTATTGATTCGTGTATAAATGTATAAATAAATCAAGTATCAAGTATTGAAATGGATCCTCAATCACGGCTGCAGAGATTGCGTTTCTCGTCCTTATTTTAGTGAGACACATGTACTTGTAAAACAATCTACTAATCTGTGAAAGGTGGCCGTCTGTTGAAATCTAATATCCCCCACGTCCCCGGGGGCCCCCGTGCCTGGCTGGCTGGCTGACTGGCTGGCTGGCTGGCTGACTGGCTGACTGGCTGACTGGCTCCTGGGGGCCCTCATCTGCTCCGGAACAGACAGCAACACGTCGCTGTAGATGGAGTCAGCCCCATGGTTTCTTTATAGATCGCTCAACGCGTATTATTATTATTATTATTAAAACAATACAACAATATGCGCGTTCATCCACTAATATTCACGATCGCATCTCAAAAGGAAAATCGTACTTCAGGGAGATTCGCGTTGTCGTTTATCAACTTGAAAAAACGACAATTAAATGCATTAATCCAGGAAATTGGTGTTTTTTTCTGGAGTCAAGTGAGGACAGAGATAGTGAATTATTGCCTGGCTTAGCCTTTCTGTGTGTGTGTGTGTGTGTGTGTGTGGTGTGTGTGTGTGTGTGTGTGTGTGTGTGTCTGTGTGTCGTGCATATGATCAACATACAATTACAGCGCTAAATCATACAAAAACAAGATCAGAAAAATGTACGTTTTAATTCAGAGTTCTGGACTGAACTCATAGACTTCGAGGGATTAAACCACTTAAAGACAAACGGCACATTTGTGACGTTCAGAAGATCCTTTTCTCGTTACGAACATTTCCTCGTCATGTGTTGAGATCTCCTCCATCCAACCGTGTGTTCCCCCTTTTTTCTCCCGCTTAAGCGGCATCATGCGTCGGCACTTACGCGGCACAAAAAGCCCTGTGTGTGTGTGTGTGTGTGTGTGTGTGTGTGTGTGTGTGTGTGTGTGTGTGTGTGTGTGTGTGTGTGTGTGTGTGTGTGTGCAGGGGGCCAAACGAGGGGGCCTGGAATGTTAGCGGCGAGCTAACTTGTTTAGGGCCCCGCCACTCAGATGACTGTCACATGATTAGCTGAGGGCTGGAAGGAGGGGGGGGGGGGGGGGGATGGGGGGTGGATGATCTGGGGTGAAATTCAACCAAAGCTTTCTCCAAGGCTCCTGCGGCGTCTGGTTTCTTCTCTTTTGCGTGCTAATGCTACTTTAAAAGCACGCCATTAGACACGTAGATGGTAAAGTGCTCTCACAGTCAACCCAGTGCCAACATTGAGTTGTTGTTGTTGTTGTTGTCGTTTGTTGATTCACGGTGAAAAATAAACCATGAATAAGCTAAACCTACTCCAGGTATCTTCTAATAAGCATCGGCTGTTCACGGTTTGTCGAGGTGGCCTTCTGGAATCAACTGGTCCATGATGAGGCAGGTCTGCCAGTGTGTGTGTGTGTGTGTGTGTGTACGTGTGTATCTTCGTTAACTTGAAACCATGGCGATGGTACACTGATCAGCCCTTAATGAGCTGATAGGAGGACCTGCTGTCAACAACGCACACGTGTCAGAAGTTCACAAGACAACAGACAGGGAGATTACAGGAAGAGTGGTTGCCGGTTCGATCCCCCTGCTCCTCCTAGCTAAGTGTGGAGGTGTCCCTGAGCAAGACACCACCTAACCCTACCTGCTCCTCCTAGCTAAGTGTGGAGGTGTCCCTGAGCAAGACACCACCTAACCCTACCTGCTCCTCCTAGCTAAGTGTGGAGGTGTCCCTGAGCAAGACACCACCTAACCCTACCTGCTCCTCCTCCTAGCTAAGTGTGGAGGTGTCCCTGAGCAAGACACCACCTAACCCTACCTGCTCCTCCTCCTAGCTAAGTGTGGAGGTGTCCCTGAGCAAGACACCACCTAACCCTACCTGCTCCTCCTCCTAGCTAAGTGTGGAGGTGTCCCTGAGCAAGACACCACCTAACCCTACCTGCTCCTCCTAGCTAAGTGTGGAGGTGTCCCTGAGCAAGACACCACCTAACCCTACTGCTCCTGACGTGTTGGTTGTTACCTTGCATGGTTGGCACCGCCGTCGGTGTATGAATGGGTGAATGTGAGGCAATACTGTAAAGCACTTTGGATAAAAGTGTTTTATAAATACAATCCATTTATCATTTCTACATTATAATGTGCATGCATCACAATGACATTCATCTAAATGATGATAAATGTAATATAAATGTGCACGGCGCAGCAACAACATTGCTGTTATCAGGCATTCAAGTAGCTCGTGGTGTTTTATGTTTTAACTCGTCTCTTACATCTGCTTCCTCTTGTATATTTATTCTTATTCTGGTGTTCTTTGTTTTGATTGATTTGGTTTTAACTGATTTATCCGTTTTTTAACTGCGAAGCACTTTGTGACTGGTGTCTGTGAGAGGTGCTAGACAAATAAAGTTTGCTTGCTCGGGTGCTTGGGTGCTTGGGTGCTCGGGTGCCATTATTGTTTAAAAGCTGCAAGTTTCACATCATCATCATCACAAGGAGACGCCGCCGAGTGACGTCTCTCCTCCGGCACGCCAGTGTGACAGCAAGCACACGGCGTGCCGGAGAATACGCCAGCTTTTTATGGTTCCGTGTGGACGGGCAAAAAAAAAAAGCCGGAACGATGCCGGGAACGTCTTCGCGTCGCGGCATCGTTCCGGAATCTCCGCATGATCTGTAAAAGGGGCGACTGTAGGGGGAGCTCGTGTCCACATTTACATTACATTTACATTTAGGGCGTTTGTCAGGCGCTTTTATCCAAAGTGACTTACAAAGAGTACATTTGTTGAAGGAGAGACAGCAACATTCCAGTCTCAAAGGGCTTTACAGACCGTATGATTATTATGGTGGCCTTGTGATTATGACACCCCCCCCCCCCGAGCCCTATAGGTCCCCCTTAAGGGCAAGAAACGACTCGACCTTAATTAACAAGAAGAAGAAACCTGGAGAAGGAACTCAGTGGGGGATCCCTCCTTCCAGGGTCCTCCGTCCAGGTGAGCAGGCGTGTCTAACAGAAGGTTGGAGCAGCTGCAGGGTCGGAGGGTCTGAGGGTCTGACGGTCGGAGGGTCTGAGGGTGAGGGTCTGAGGGTCTGAGGGGTCTGAGGGTCTGAGGGTCTGAGGGTCTGAGGGTCGGAAGGTCGGAAGGGTCTGACGGTCTGAGGGTCGGAAGGGTCTGAGGGTTGGAGGGTTGGAGGGTTGGAGGGTTGGAGGGTCGGAGGGTCTGACGGTCTGACGGTCTGAGGGTCTGAGGGTCGGAGGGTCGGAGGGTCTGACGGTCTGAGGGTCTGACGGTCTGAGGGTCTGACGGTGCGCCGCCGGGGGACTCACCAGATGAGCACGCCGCTGAGGATGGCCGCCCAGGTGACGCAGCAGGCGCTGGGACGCTTCACCTCGTCGTCGGCGGCCCGGCGACAGCAGCACAGGCAGCTCAGGTAGGCGGTGAGGACCAGCAGGCTGAGGCCGAGGCCCGCGGCGCCCGCACACGCCAGCAGGATCAGCGCCTGGCCATGTGGACAGAGATGGGGACAGAAAAAAAATGTGTCTTAAAGGAGACGGATCATACGACCAGGTTGTGAGGGTGACGAGCCACTAACCACAAGCGGGGGGGGTCGTGGTCGTCGCCGATTGTGTCGTGATGATGATGATGTTCCTTGATCGATGATGAATTGTATTCGGTTAGTTATGCAACTAAGAGATGAATCCCAAACATTGGGTTTTTAACTTTTTAACAAGGACTCCTATTATACCACCAGGTATGAGATGAGTGATGCGACACGATAGATACCAGCCAACCAGTTGCAACAGTCCACTGGGTAGGCTGGTAGGCTGATCTATCCAGCATACATCGACGTGGACATGCCCACTTGTGATGTCATTGTGATGTAGGAGACGAGGGAGAGAATTCAGTTGTTTGCAATCCGCAAGCTCACTGCTAGATGCCACTTAATCCCACACACACACACACACACACACACACACACACACACACACACACACACACACACACACACACACACACACACACACACACACACACACACACACACACACACACACACACACACACACACACACACACACACACACACACGTTAAGAGTCAGGTTTGCTCATCCATCAACAACACAGCAGCAGCAGCCTGACCGCTAACCACCCCCCCCTCCTCCCATCGTCATGGTAACATTCATGACTGGGTTAAAAGGGAGCCGGCGGGAATGAACACTGAGGCTGAGAGAGAGAGAAAGAGAAAGAGAAAGAGAGACAGAGAGAGAGACAGAGACAGAGGTGAGAGAGGGGGGTGAGAGAGAGAGGGAGGGGTGTGAGAGAGAGAGGGAGGAGGGAGGGGTGAGAGAGAGGGAGGAGGGAGAGAAGAGAGAGAGGGGTGAGAGAGAGGGAGGGGAGAGAGAAGAGAGAGAGAGGGAGGGGTGAGAGAAGAGAGAGAGAGGGAGGAGGGAGAGAGATAGAGAGATCATGTGATGGAGAGCTGCTTTAAATGCTCGTCTTGTGACCGTGAGGAGAGGAGGAGGAGGAGGAGGAGGAGGACGAAGAGGAATGAAAGGAGGGAGACGGAGGGAGAGAAAGAACTGGAATGAACAGTTGGAAGAAAGAACGTTCAGATATTCGGGGTCCACAACGTCAACACATTTCAATTTTGGTTTTTCTAGAACCTTAGTTTCCAGTTTTATTTTGAACTCGACACGTTTGTTGTTCTGTTGTTCTTGTTGTCTTGCTTCAAATCTCAAACTCCACGGCTTCTGAAGTTTATTCGGATACCGACGCAAAGACACACACACACACACACACACACACACACACACACACACACACACACACACACACACACACACACACACACACACACACACACACACACACACACACACACACACACACACACACACACACACACACACACACACACACACACACACACAAGCTCGATTATAAAACATATAAAACATGATGTGTGTCAAGTAATTCATTAAATTGGAACGCAACACTGGAACACAACTTGGTAAACTGGGATGATTGGCAGCGTGGACTGGCTGGAAGGGCAGTGGCCCCCCCGGTGCAGATTGTGTTGTTGCCCTTCTTGGGACGAATAAAGTTGTCTGAACTGAACCGAACCGAACCGAGATCACAGAGCAACATGTATAAAAGCCCGGCCTCTCCACCAGTCGGTTCTCTTGGCATCCGTGTCGAGTTTGTAAAGAGCCTGATCATCATATCAATATGAAACAAACAGAATCTCATCTATATTCGCTCCCAAAAAGCCGGGGTTGCGGATGAGAGTTTAAAGCTAAAAAAAATAAGGCCATAAGAACTAGATCTAAGCAACACATAAATGTAATAGAATACATAATTGTACCCATCGTCAGATCTACTTGTGTCCTGGTGATGGGGCAGTGATGGCCTATAAGCATAATAACTTATTCATTCGTACAGACGGCATATTATTTCATTCCAGCTCTCCTCCTCGCCTTCGGCAGCAGCAACAGTGCTGCCTTTAGCCTGGATTATGTTTTTAAATTCTTCACATTTGTTCAATATTATAGTTTGCCCGCCTTAAAATATGCGTCTTTGGTTCACTTTTGGTGTGTAGCCCGAGTTTGCTGTTTCCGACGGTGTTGTGATGCTCAGTAACTCAGCTGATCACACTGTGGGGGGGGGCGGTGGGTGGGTCAGGCTGCTCACCTGGGGGGGGGGGGGGGGCACTGTGGGAGTGGGAGGAGCCAGCCACAGCCACTGAGGTGAGGTGAGGTGAGGTGAGGTGAGGCAGGGTGGACAGCCACACCCCCGACAGCGAAGGCTCTGATAGGAGAGACTCTAACTGAGCCAGGTTAAGCCAATTAAGCCAATTAAGCCAGCCAGCCACACACACACACACAGAGAGACTTCAGCGAGTTGTCCTCCACGACATCCAGAGGTTTCCGTCGGTGCCTCCAACCCAACCCCACGGCCCTCAGAGCGCACGCCAACACCGACGCCTTCTCGCCGATGTTCCACTTCCTTATTTCAGAATTAGCCGCGCCTTGAATTACATTTCCCCCAATTTCGCTAACCACCACCACCACCACCACCACCACGTCACGCCAGAATACAAACGACGAATCAAAAGTCATTTTCTGCTCATTAACCGGTCGTTAACAGAGCTCTTTAAGCCCCTCCCCCGACAAGGGATCACTTCCACCAGGGCACATGAGGTGAGGGAGGTCACCGGAGGTTCCACGGTTCTATAGCTTCCCTGCTCAAGAGAAGAAACCATCCTGCACCTCCACTCAGATCCACTCATCCTGAACCCTGGAGTAGAACCCGATCCTATCAGCAGGATCCCGGCAGAGCGGCCGGAGGCTTTATTAAAGTCCTGACCTCTGACCCCGACTTCTGTTGGGCCCCCGGGCCGCCGTGGGCGTGGCCCGTGACGGGGGTTAGTTAGTCGAGAGGATGGGATTAGGTATGATCTCACTTTATTAATCCCTGAGGGAGAAACGTAGGGAGGTAGCGAGAGATAGTACTGTGTCAGTGTACAATTACGCGCACACACACACACACACACACACAAAGCGTACAGACAATGACCGACCATAAGTGGTTGGTACGCAAATATGTGCAACTATCAATGTGTAGGTTTGTGTAAGCAAGACAGACAGACAGACAGACAGACAGTACAGACAGACAGACAGACAGTACAGACAGACAGTCTCATCAACAACTAGTTTCTGTGTAATTTTATCCTATTCTGCTGAACTAAAATAGGTTTAAGAAAGACTAATGTGTTGGGCACCTGAAATGGAATACTTTCTTCTATACAGCTGCCCCATATCCACATGTAAGAGGATATGTTATGATGTAATAGGGCGATATATATACTGTGTGTATATATATATATATATATATATATATATATATATAGTACATATGATCTAAGTATCATTAATAATGCATAATACAGATCCATCAGCAGGCCGACGGTTCCCTCATTGGTAATGTAATATAATAGAATCAACAAATACTTGCTTCCTCACAGATAACTGAATAATATTTCTTCGCAAAAGTAGAATATACTGTAAATATAAAATACATATTTGTTGTTGACAGGATGACTTCAGACGAGACACAATCATGTGAGTGTAACTCACTACGAGGTACAGACATCTGACAGAATAGAATGAATCAAGTATTCAGGTTGATGTGGGTCACGTGGTGCCGTCATCTGAGCTGAACCACGTGGGCCCTTCACACCCACAACAACATCCACACGGCAGGGAGCCAATTACATCACATCCTGCATAGAAACACATGAGAGGAAAGACACAATGTCCACCACAAAACACACACACACACATAAAAGCACACACACACACACACACAAAAACACACACACACACACATAAAAGCACACACACACACACACACACAAAACAAAAACACACACACACAAAAGCACACACACACACAAAGACAAAACACACACACAAAACAAAAACACATAAAAGCACACACACACACACAAAAACAAAACACACACACACACAAACAAACACACACACAAACAAAAACACACACACACACACACACACTGCAGGAAACTTTTGATGCCATGTTTGTCTAAAACAGGAACACTGATCCTTCAACAACGCAACAAAAGCAACCAACCAATGCACTTCACTTCACTTCACTTGAACGCAAAGTGTCCTCCTCCTCCTCATCCTCCACCACCACCACCACCACCACCACCACCATCACCACCGACCACTGACCTGCTGGTAGCTCTCCTCCGCGGGTCTGAACGTGTTGTCGGCGGGCTGCAGGCTGAAGGTCCGGTGAGGGAACGTGTGGAGCCAGTAGGTCCACCACGGAGCGATGTAGTCCAGCCTGGGGAGAGCCGCCGCCGCCGCCATCCCTCCTGTCTCACCTCTCTCACCTGTCTCACCTCCCTCAGAAAGTCCAAGTGTCCCCAAAGCGCTGGTACCTGCTGCTCTAATGATAATGACAATGATAATGAGAGCGCTCAGAGACGCACATGGCCGCAGGAGATCTCCTCGGACATGCAGCAGCTGCGCATCATATTGTGTCTCCTCTGCGGATCCATCATGTGTTGGCTTTCCCTTAATTCCTTTAATTGATCATCAGATGGAGGAGGTGGTGGTGTCCAGTCCTCCTGCTCCTGCTGTGCTGTCCCGGTGGTCTGCAGGCTCCTCTCAATCATGTGAGACACGGGATCCAGTGACGTCGACCCGACCTCCCACCCCGGCCCCGCCCCGCCCCGCCCCCCAATTAAGCAATTAAGCAATTAAGTAATTATTTGAGCCACCCCCCCCCTCCCCCCCACCACTTCATATAAGGATGAATATCAATGATATCTGAGAGGTTTGTGATTGCACTGCAGAAGCAAACAACGCAATCAATGCACGGATTGTCAATTCTTCTTCTTCTTTTCTTTTTTTGGAGGTTAAGTTGCGTACGTCTGACCCCTTGTGGACGACCACGGGCAGCAGCCATGAGGTAAACACCGAATGACTGATGATCATGATGATGGTTAATGATGCTGATGATGATGATGGTGGTGGTGGTGGTGGTTCATCTCACAGTCAGGGTAATGATGATGGTGCTATGATGATGATGATGATGATGATGATGATAATGGGATACAGTAAAAGACCCCTCTTGGTCCAGGGGGGTCTGCTCTCTCCTGCTGCTCTGGCCTTCAACACAACACACACACAGAGCTTTTACTCAGACTCATGAAGGTGTCATGATGTCTCACTGCTGAGCTCTGAGATGGACAACAGTCACAGACAGTTAGAGATCCTCTTCTTACCTCTCAGCTTTGCTCTGGCGGCCATGTTCCCCAGACAGAGGGGTTTTAGAGGTAGGACCCCCCTCCTCTGTCTCCTCATCCATAGTAGACCGGACTCCTGGACACAAACACACGACTACATGTTGCTTCTGTGGATTCTATTTGAAGACTTCATATCTTCATCCTCTCTGATAAACATACACTCCATCACTATCTATGTCTATATCACATACATGTCTATCAGGATGATTCTTTATTTCCCTGTTGAACCTTTTACTGTTTATAGGAAAAGCATCAAGAGTCTAAAGATCAGTGTACTAAACCATTATAGACGGTCATAAACTCATCAATAAGTAATTAATGCTACAGATTAAACTCATCAATAAAAGTTCACAACACAACTAAACTGAGCTCACAACAGACTAAAATGTGTGAAAGAGTGTTCCTGGACCAGAGGTTCCATATAAAAATGACCTCAACATGGTGAAACTAGTTATTGAAGTTATGAACCATATTCCTTTATTAAAACTGGTTCTCTCACTGAGATCATTTATTTTAAACCTGGAAACACCAAACTTGGAATGGAAACGGATTCATTTCGAAAGAATATGGTAATATAGGAAGAATAAATTAGCAATAATCGAAAGAAAATATGAAATGTAGTAAACTGTACCTTATCTTCTCCGTGATGGAAACGTGCGCAGCCCTGTGTAGCATGAAAATATAAAATATAAAGTAAATGCAAGGAAAGGAAGATCCCTTCAATAAAGAGATTCAGATGTCCACCAAAAACACACAAAGTAGGTGTTTAGAAAAGAGACAGAACATTGAAATGGTTCTAAAGGTATTGAGAGTAAAGACTGAGCTTCTGGGCTCCTCGGTGAGGAAGACTGAGGAGGTGAGGAAGAAGACTGAACAATATCTAACTCTGTGTAAAACCTTTATGATGGTGTTCCAAAGGCCTCCGTCAGGGCGGGGCTTCCACCAGAATACCCAGCTATCACTGGATGAAATGAGAAGATAAGACAGAGCAAAGGTTTTATAAAGTCCTTATAAAGCTATAAAACCACCAGGTGCCCACAGAGAAACTCAAGGGTTACTTCAGGGCTATAAAGTACTGCTGTACTTTGTATTGTCTGTGGTGAAATCATGTGACTCCCAGAGTATCAGAATACAACTGGAAGAAAAGCTAAGAAAACACTTTTACTTTGAAGGTGAAGAAAACCACCAAACACTTTTCAGAGTTAAGAAACAGAGAAGACAACAATGACCCAAATAACAACACAAACAAACACTGTAAAGTCAGCTTTTAAAGAGGATCCCCGCTGCCAGAGACACCATGGATCACACCAGGATCACACCAGGAAACAGACCTGGAACTGAACAAGGGCTTAAAAGAATCAATCATTAACTGAAGGTGATTATTGGTTTGTCAGGATTACTGTTGGCTGGGCAGCGCTGCACCTGTAATCCACACTCAGACATCTAAGTTACATTCTATCACACTGTCTGTCAGACAGACAGACAGATAGACAGACAGATATATAGATAGACAGATAGACATACAGACAGACAGACACATAGATAGCTTGACAGACAGACAGACAGACAGACACATAGATAGCTTGACAGACAGACAGACAGACACATAGATAGCTTGACAAACAGACAGACAGACACATAGATAGCTTGACAGACAGACAGACAGACAGACAGTCTACGGGCCGTGAGGAGACCCGTGCTGCTGGTCTCTGGGTGTTTGGCTAGAGGGGGGGGGTCCTGAGTCTGCTGCTTGAAGCACCAAGAGCCACACCATGAAGCCCATGGTCTCTCTGTTTATTCAGTGGAGCGACACGCCTGCACAACGGACATGAGAACGTGTCCCATGCAGTCTCCTCACACACGTGACGTCAGCAGCCTCTCAACTCAGCAACCACAGACCCAACGTTACCCTCAGAGACAACATGGTGACACTTCACCTGCATGAAACCTGCAGCCTCTTCTATATATATATAACCACACATATATATATAATATATATACTGTATATATGACCACCACAGTAATTGTATACTCGATGTTTCTGAATAAGCTTTGAAAGTCTCTGGTGATGCCACAATGCTTCCGGCACCCACTGCCTTGCCTCAGAACACACCCAGAACCAGAAGACTGTAATACCTCCGGAGTATTAAGTGACCAGTGAATAGTACCGTATAATATGGCGCCGCTTCTCCATTATATGTGAATTTAAGCTTTCAAATGTGTACCAGGTCCCAGGAATGGGAGCACGTATAGCGATGATAGATTCTGTAGAACAGAAACATGAAGAGACGCCATGACACTTGTGGCGTTCAGGACAGCTGCGCTCCACAATGTATTGAGACATACTCTCTATATCTCCTTTTGTTTCCTCACGTTTTCCCTCAACAAGTCGATTAACATACAAACATACATCCATACTGTTGCATAGGCTATATGCTGCTTGATATCGTTACTAGTATTACATTATAACACACTGCACTAATGGATCTTTAACCATGAAACATAAGCAATTTCCCCTTACTAAGACTAGGGTGTACAGGCTTAATAAACAACGTAGTAAACAACGTAGTCAACGTAGCAAACAAGTAAAATATCTGAGCCGCCATTTTGCATCGTCAGGACTTCCCGCCAGTTTGTGAGAATACTGCTACAACACAACAAGTCACTCGTCAACGTTTTAACACGTTAACATCAAAAGAATACCACATTCACCAACTTATATTGACATGAACCAAGATGGAGCATATAAAAGAAGAATGACAGGATCTTAGCACACAAACGACACACAACACGGAGACATTCCGCGTGGTTTTCATCGTTAACTAACAAACTATTTGTGGTGTTAACTCCTCCACTAGCGGCTCCGACCCTCGTGGCGCTCAGGACAGCTCCGCTCACCCCTGGGACCACTTTGCCTCGGGAGACCCTTCCAGGGGCTAATGCCCCGGACAACACAGCTCCCCGGGTCACGGGGGCACCCAAACCCCCCCGCCACGATAAGGTGGTGGGGGGGTGGATAATACATACATCACTAAGACATAATGTATGTATTTTCATACAGCCTATGTGTGTTAATCCAAGCAGAGATGTTCATCTTCAACAGGCCGGTCTAACATGAAAGCCCAGACAGGTCAGCTTCAATGAGGATTATGTGTCAACATGCAGCACTCACCTTATAATGTTTCCTCTATTTAGTTTGAAAAGTGTTGTTCTTTGTCTCCACACAGAGAGAAGTGGCTCCACGTCACGCGACTTAAGTTTTGATTTGACTTCCTTAAACTATATATGTCCCTGGCTTGGTTGAAGACACACACACACACACACACACACACACACACACACACACACACACACACACACACACACACACACACACACAGTGGTATAACATATAGAAGAGTCGTCCTTTATCTCGTGAGATCAAGTTGCAAAACAGAATAGCGAAGTAACAGCGCCTTGCATCACAAGATGGTGGTCTATTGTTACCAAATAACCAAAAGAGCCCTCCGTCTCTGTGGGGCGAACAACAGGATATCCGTGTGTGAACAGGATATCCGTGCTTCATGCAACAGTTGCTTCATGAACTCACTGGGTTGCTGTACTCTGCACAATAAAGATAACTCTGCATCAGTTGTCAAACATTCCTTTATTCACTAATGTATATTTATTTAAGTCATTGTGTCAAAATAGAAAACACCATGCATGGCAAAGGCTCTAATGAGACAGAGCTGCTTATTAGTGAACCAATGTGTGTGTGTTCTCTCTCTTCTCTTCTCTCTCTCCTCTCTCTCTCTCTCTCTCTCTCTCTCTCTCTCTCTCTCTCTCTCTCTCTCACACACACACACAAAATCCCCCACCCCCCCCCTCTCTCTCTCTCTCTCCCGTCTACCTCTCTCGCCCCTCCCCTTCCTTCCTGCCTGCATGCTGTGCTGTGTTGTGTTGTGTGCATGGCTAGCCCGCGGCGCTGCTGGAGATGGCGGCTCCCAGCTGGGCCCAGGGTCTGCTCTCGGCCCACCAGGTGGCCCAGACTAACCTCTGCATGAACCAGGTGACCGCCCAGCAGACGACAGACTCCTCCCGTTGGCTGACTGTAGACGCCAGACTCCTCCCATTGGCTGACTGTAGACTCCACACTCCTCCCATTGGCTAACTGTAGACTCCATACTCCTCCCATTGGCTGACTGTAGACTGCAGCTGTTTTCATTGGCTAATTGTAGACTACAGCGGCTCCTCTCATTGGCTAACTGGAGACTACAGTGGTTCCCATTCGGAACGTCGCAGTACTCTGGCTGGTGGTTGCACAATGTAGTAAAAGTGTCTGAGTGCAGTACAGTGATACTTTGATACGAGCGTCGAAATAATAAAACTAGTAAATAACACAGAGAAGGTCAGAAGGTCAGAAGGTCAGAAGGTCAGCGCTAGTAATGAGTTTAGTAAAGAGTTTGAATGTCTGCTTCTCTCTCTCAATCTCTTTATCTGTGATAGAGTTTCTCCTCAGGTCTGCTCTGGGTTAAGTCTGCTCTGGGTTAAGTCTGCTCTGGGTTAAGTCTGCTCTGGGTTAAGTCTGTCTGGGTTAAGTCTGTTCTGGGTTAAGTCTGTTCTGGGTTAAGTCTGTTCTGGGTTAAGTCTGTTCTGGGTTAAGTCTGTTCTGGGTTAAGTCTGTTCTGGGTTAAGTCTGTTCTGGGTTAAGTCTGTTCTGGGTTAAGTCTGCTCTGGGTTAAGTCTGCTCTGGGTTAAGTCTGTTCTTTGTTAAGTCTGCTCTGGGTTAAGTCTGTTCTGGGTTAAGTCTGTTCTGGGTTAAGTCTGTTCTGGGTTAAGTCTGTTCTGGGTTAAGTCTGTTCTGGGTTAAGTCTGCTCTGGGTTAAGTCTGCTCTGGGTTAAGTCTGCTCTGGGTTAAGTCTGCTCTTTGTTAAGTCTGTTCTGGGTTAAGTCTGTTCTTTGTTAAGTCTTCTCTGGGTTAAGTCTGTTCTGGGTTAAGTCTGCTCTGGGTTAAGTCTGCTCTGGGTTAAGTCTGCTCTGGGTTAAGTCTGTTCTTTGTTAAGTCTGTTCTGGGTTACGTCTGTTCTGGGTTAAGTCTGTTCTGGGTTAAGTCTGTTCTGGGTTAAGTCTGTTCAGCATTTCCAGTCGGATGAGAGACGAACCTTTTGTGAGTTGGAGGGAGCCTCTGCTGCGGTGGCTGTTGTATAATAAGGAGATCACTTCTGAGAGGAGAACAAAACCGCAGAAGAAAAGAAGCTCAGAGTCATCGCACTTTGTTTCACATTTCATTCGCCTGCAGTTAGAAAAAAAAAACCTCAACTAAAATAAACCCTTTTGTATCCGCGACTTATCCAATTACACAATTACACCGCTGTGAAGGGCTAACATAAGATATCGCCCCGCGTCTACGTTTCATTCTCTGGAGCGCATCCAATCGTTTTCAAAATGGCCAGCGATGCTGCTGCTGATCACCGCGGCGGCGGCGGCGGCGGTGTGTTGTATCGACCAGGCTTGGCCACAAAGGGGAACCCAACGTGGAACACGGAGAACGTTGTGTGTGTGTGTGTGTGTGTGTGTGTGTGTGTGTGTGTCTGCGTGTGTGCGTGTGTGTGGAGGAATCCTGGCTTCGTTCAGTCGGCCTTTTGTGGAGACGTAAAGAAATAGCTTTGGGTTTTTATTGGGTGATATAGAAGAACAATAGCTCTCGCTGCCACATATACTGGGCTTCCCTATATTTCATTTGGGAGAAAAGTGTTTTATGTGAAGGGTAAGGGTAAAATAACGGGATTTAAAAAACTAAACGTGTTTTATTTTCCATTGTTGTT
>PIJE02001917.1:0-15000 GCA_002895965.2 Coryphaenoides rupestris | reverse complement strand
ACACACACACACACACAGTCCTCACGCATCTCATCCCCGCATCCATCAGGCCGCCCTCACAGCCGCGGCCAAGCCACAGACAACCCGTTTGGTCGGCCATCCTCACAATCTCACAACATTTGATCGTTCTATACAGTATACTACACTATACTACAGTAACTACAGTACACTACAGTATACTACAGTACACTACAGTATACTACAGTACAGTGCAGTACCGTGCAGTACATCCACCCACTCTGTGCTGTCCTGTACCACCGCCTTCCCACACGGTTTGTCAGCAGCCGCCCGCCCGGCCGCCCGATTGAAAAGCCAACATCGCTCTTCATAAGAGGCCGCCGATGGGAATTGGCTCTCATTTGGCTCGAATGGGAGCCCATTCCGTTCCGTGATGACCCTGGTTTACAGCCTCGACCATTTAGTGACTTATCTGTGTTATTAACTCCCCTCTCGCCCTCCCGCCCTCTCGCCCTCTCGCCGTGGAGGGGGGAGGGAGGCTGCTCCCGGTTAAAGTCGGCGACAAAAGTTACCGTCGTGCTTTCTCTGGATTCCCTTGCTGCTCCTGCTGCTGCTGCTGCTGCTGCTGCTGCTGCTGCCCAACACACCGCCGTGCATTCAGGACAGTCTGGGTTTTATTTTAAATGAGGGTCCTAAAGATGGGAGACTAGGGGTGGGGAGGAGGGGAGAGGAGGAGGAGAGAGAGGGAGGGGAGAGGGAGAGGAGAAGAGGAGAGGAGATGAGAGGAGAGAGGGAGAGAGGGGGAGAGGAGAGAGAGGAGAGGAGATGAGAGGAGAGGAGAGGAGAGGAGAGGAGGGAGAGGAGAGGAGAGGAGAGGAGGGAGAGAGGGAGAGGAGAGGAGAGGAGAGGAGGAAGAGAGAGGAGAGGAGAGGAGAGGAGGAGAGGAGATGAGAGGAGAGGAGAGAGGGAGAGAGGAGGAGAGAGAGAGGAGAGGGAGGAGGAGAGAGGAGAGGAGAGGAGAACGCCTGTAAACACATCGATTTCCATCTCGCCTTGAGGTGGGAGAGGAGGGGGAGAGGAGGGGGGGGAGAGGAGAGGAGGGGAGACGAGGGGGAGAGGGGAGGCTTTGCTTACTCACAAGAACACAGCTTGTCTGCCCGACAGTTCCATGCATTAATAGCAGACTGGAGCTCAGACTGGTGCCACCTCCCCTCCCGTCCGCCCAGGAGACACAGTGGCCACGGCCAGGCTGTCTCCTCCTCCCTCCCTCCCTCCCTCCCTCCCTCCCTCACCTCCCTCCCTCCCTCCCTCCCTCCCCCTTGCTCCCTCACATCCAGACCTCCTCGCAGCCTCCACTGGCTGTCTCCTCCTCCCTCACGTCCAGGCGGAAACGATCACATAAATCTCGCCAAGAAGCTCATTAAAACATTTTAATTTCACCCATTCTGTCTCTTAGCGTTGCCACTGAAGCAATCCGTTGGCTCTCGGTCGATGTCAAATTGATTTGGGGTTCTGCAGCGACGGAGACCAATCACAGGCCCTCCTCCCGTCACGGAGGATCATTGATATGAGATGGGCGGAGACATTTCACTGATTTATTTCTGAGAGCCGCGAGTGCAGCTGCGCGTGGGGTCGTACCATGTTACAGTTTTGGTTTTTTTCTTGGTGGGGGGGGGGGTTTCCAATAAGATTGTCATTGCCTGTCAGCGTAATGGATGTGAAATTGGAGAGTACAGTTAATTCCAGACGTCTCTCCTCTATACTCACACTCGCTCCTCCTCCTCCTCCTCCTCCTCCTCCTCGTCCTCCTCTTCCTCCTCCTCCTCAGAAGCACCCAGCAGCATCCAGCTGATGCATCGCCGACGGAATCAATTGCACCCCGCGGTCAACTCGCTTATTTCCACCGTCTGTCATCCCCTAACGTGCAATGGCCTGCGTTGTGTTGTTGTGTGTTGCTCCTCCCCTCCCTCCCCACCTCCTCCCTCCCTCCCACCTCCTCCCCTGCCGCGGGCGCACACACACACACACACACACACACACACACACTCCCATAGGTAAATATTACAGATTGCTACAAAGTCGGTGCTGTAAGATCATTCTATTTGGCGCTCGCCGCGGGGAATCCGTTGGCGGCGGTGGTGGTCGGCGACGGCGTCGGCAGCACCTGACCAACGGACGGACGGACGGACGGACGGACGGACAGACACACCTCTTCTTGGTTCCAAGGGTGCCTCAGGGCCCCCCTCCATGTCGGGGGGCCCCCCGGCTGCCGCAGTCGGAGGAGCCCTCCTGAAGCACCTCCTGGTTGTTTTGATTAATGGACCCCTCCGTGCCCCTGAGTGAGCAATTATCAAACAGTTGGCACCGTCGTTTGTCACTGTTAGCGGGGCGGCGGCAGCTCTTCCCCGCAGTCACACATCATACCTGCGAGGAAGGACTCTCTGGATCTACTCCTCCTCCTCCGCCGCCTCCTTCCCTCCTCCTCCTCCTCCTCCTCCTCCGTCAACCCGCTGGCGTCGGCCGTCGTCGTGGCAACAGTTCGGTGGGAGGGGAGCGGGGAGCAGGAGGAGATCAGGGCTCTCCGGGGGTTGATTACAGAAGCGCGACAAGTGCAGCGTTGTTCTGCGCCCTGTGGCTCGGGGCGGTACTGCAGGCGGTTTTAGTTTTGAAATAAGACAAATGTACAATTGTAGAAAACATCGATCGATATAGATAAATGAAAATAAATCTATTATAAAGATTGTTCAGTGAATATAGTATTATGGCATGTTATCGTTTTAAAAATAGTGCAGCAGTTTCACGTGAACATGGAACACTGGGAGCCCATCTAATAACACGCGAGCTACACACAAACGCACACACACACACACACAAACACACACACACACACACACAAACACACAGCACACACAAAACAAAACCATCACCACAGAACACGCATGTCTTTTCTTGGCGATCGCTTACATCACGCTCACAGCTTCTTATCGATCGGCGTGTTTCTATCCCTCGCATAAACTATGACGGCCGAATTGATTTTTTGATTCCAAATCCTTGACATTTCCGGCTGATTCAGGGGGCTACCGGGGCGAGCGATTCAGAGGAATATAATTAAGCTAATCACTGAACATGGGAAGAAAATTTGTCAAATGTCTCACTGGAATGCATAATGCATTCTGTCAATAACAACATTATTGGAGCATGTGGCTGGAACCAGTGTGTCTGTCAGTCTTGGTCAATAAGCAATTAGCAAGAGGAACACATTAGGCTCTGGCTTGTTTAAAAGGAAGGAAACGTGGTCGATACTCACAGTTCAAGTTGGTGCTAAGCAGCTTTGTCACAATAAAAAAAAAAACGTCTTTGATCTGCGCGCACACACACACACACACACACACACGCCACACACACGCCATCACCACACCCCACGGACACACAACACACACACACACACACACACACACGCACACGCACACGCACACACACACACACTTAAATTCCGGGCATTTGGCTGACAGACACACACACACACACACACACACACACACACACACACACACACACACACACACACACACACACACACTTAAATTCCGGGCATTTGGCTGACACACACACACACACACACACACACACACACACACACACACACACACTATAACAGGCACACACACTCACGCACACACACTCAGTACGCACTGGAATACGCCGCATACCCAATGCACACGACACACACTTCAAAAGTAGGACGACGCGCCAGTGTCACAGATATAGGATGTGTCTATACACAGCTATAGGATGTGTCTATACACAGCTATAGGATGTGTCTATACACAGCTATAGGATGTGTCTATACACAGCTATAGGATGTGTCTATACACAGATA
The DNA here is from genome assembly GCA_002895965.2 of Coryphaenoides rupestris. Classification (NCBI taxonomy): domain Eukaryota; kingdom Metazoa; phylum Chordata; class Actinopteri; order Gadiformes; family Macrouridae; genus Coryphaenoides; species Coryphaenoides rupestris. The sequence goes on along the minus strand of PIJE02001917.1, from coordinate 11,162 downwards.
TAGGATGTGTCTATACACAGCTATAGGATGTGTCTATACACAGAAATGGGATGTGTCTATACACAGAAATGGGATGTGTCCATACACACCTATAGGATGTGTCTATACACATCCTATAGGTGTGTATAGACACATCCATACACACAGACTGTAGACAGGCACTATGTAGAGAAGCTATTGGGAGAACCAGACCGTGATCGAGAGAATCTGTTGTCTGGAAGCCTTTCCTTCCTGAGGCTTTGACTGGACCTGCAGTGAGTTGAGGATGTCGCTGTCAGTCACACAGATTACGGATCCAGAGGAGAGATTTCTGCTTTTTCTTTTTCTCTTTTTCTTTTTCTCTTTTTCTTCTCGCCTCCCACTTGTGAAATTAACCTTCGTGCTTCTCAAAGGCGGCCGGTCGACATTTCTTCTATTGATTTGTTTGTACTGTGGTCAGAACGAGGTCATCGAGGTCGTTACGTTGACCCCTGGGTTGTATTTACAGTGTGTTGTTCAAAACGCTTTTGCGATTCCTCAGTTTAGTTATTTCGTGTGTTATTTTTTTTTGTCGCCAAAACTCGACACACCGACAAACCGGGGGAACCTCCTCCCTGACCCCTTCGCTAATTGTGTACTTCCACCGCCGCGGTCGCTCGCGTGTTTTCAGCGCTTCACCTGTCAACGCTTCCCCGCCGGGCTGTCAGCTTAGCGGGGTCTGGGCCGCGTATGAAGTGCGTGATTCTGGTCCCCGGAGGACCGCGGGAATAAGTTCTGCCGCGGCTGACAGCTGACTATTGCTTCTGCAGAAATGTGGCTTCCTCCTTCTCTGTCATTAGGTTCGTGTGCCGCAGAAAACTGCCGGTGGGGGGGGGGGGGGTTGGGAAACGAACGGTAATCTTAACAGAAGACTTGTGAGCGTCTACATGTCCGCAGCCGAGCCGCTGACGTTGACGTTCCCGCCTACAAAGATGGCTCCTTCTGGCAGCTGTCTAACTTGGGCTTTTAATAGCCACTCGTCGCCACTCACCCATTTTTTTTTTTCCTTCCTTAACTGTCTCCGGGAAATGTGGAAGACTTTACAGACTTTTGTAAGTTATATACGCTGGTTAATGTGGGTCAGAGCACCCCCCTTAATGGAGGTGCAGCCCCTGTATTACCACAGCCTCCCAGCGGGGGGCGGTGTGTGTGATGGCGGCCTGTGATACTGGCGGCGGAGAGAGACGGGGCCAGACGGAGCCTCGGACCCAATGAGTTCTGGCGAGATTGGGTTTATATTTTTGTTCACTTTCACACCCCTCCATCTTATCCTGCGCTCCCATCCATCCCCGGCCCCCCGGCCCCCCACCCCCACACACCCACACACACACACACACACACACACACATGCATACACACACACACACACACACGCACACACACACACACACACACACACACACACACACACACACGGCGCTACTCAATTTTCATCTCACTATGGTAGAATTGGAGTGATATAAAGATGTGAGCGTGACTTGATAAGGCGGTCCAGATGGGAAAGGGGAGAGAATGGTGTCCAGGGAGGGAGGGAGGGAGAGAGAGAGATTGAGAGAGAGAGAGGGAGAGAGAGAGAGAGAGAGAGAGAGAGAGAGAGAGAGAGAGAGAGAGAGAGAGAAGAGAGAGGGAGAGAGGGAGTGAGAGAGAGAGATAAGGGAGAGAGATGAAGAGAGAGAGAGGAGAGAGAGGGGGATGGTGGCAGAGGGAGGGAGGGAGGGAGGGAGAGAGTATTCAGTATATTCAGTATATTCAGTATATTCAGTATATTCAGTATGTTCAGTATGTTCAGTATATTCAGTATATTCAGTATATTCAGTATGTTCAGTATATTCAGTATATTCAGTATGTTCAGTATATTCAGTATATTCAGTATATTCAGTATATTCAGTATATTCAGTATATTCAGTATATTCAGTATATTCAGTATATTCAGTATATTCAGTATATTCAGTATATTCAGTATATTCAGTATGTTCAGTATATTCAGTATATTCAGTATATTCAGTATGTTCAGTATATTCAGTATATTCAGTATATTCAGTATATTCAGTATGTTCAGTATGTTCAGTATATTCAGTATATTCAGTATATTCAGTATGTTCAGTATATTCAGTATATTCAGTATATTCAGTATATTCAGTATGTTCAGTATATTCAGTATATTCAGTATATTCAGTATGTTCAGTATATTCAGTATATTCAGTATATTCAGTATATTCAGTATATTCAGTATGTTCAGTATATTCAGTATATTTCTCCCCATGCAAGCGTAGGAACACTGAGAGTTCCTAGCGTAGCTTCGTCGTACTATGAAGACATCGGTGGTCGGTTGATGCCGTCGTCAACAACAAACAACGACAACAAAGTCCGAGACGACGGGAAAAAAACCCAGAAGTGAATTAGTTTCTACTTTTGACTGATAATGCGTCGGTCAGCTGTCGGCTCCCGCAGACCAGCGGATGGTTCTTTGAGAAATAAAAATGCTTTTTGCATTCCACTAATCTAAGATAATATGGAATTTTTGCGCTCGGAAAAATAAAAGCCCTTTTCATCTTCCTGTGTGTCCACTCAGTATGCACAGCGGGAGGGGAGCGAGGTGGACTGGGAGGACGGGATGCCGCCTCCCCCCCTCCCTCCCTCCCTCCCTTCCTCCCTCCCTCTCCCCTTCCCTCCCTCCCTCCCCCTCCCCCTCTCCTCTCTCTCTCTCTCCCTCCCTCTCCCTCCCTCCCTCCCTCCCTCCCCCTCCCTCCCTCTCTCCTCCCTCCCTCCCTCCCTCTCCCCATCCTCCATCTCTCTCCTCTCCCTCCTCCCTCCCTCTCTCTCCCTCTCCAATCCCTCCATCTCTCTCTCTCCATCTCTCTCTCTCATCTCCTCTCCATCTCTCTCTCTCTCTCTCCTCTCTCTCTCTCTCTCTCCATCTCTCTCCCTCTCTCTCTCTCTCTCTCTCTCTCTCTCTCTCTCTCTCTCTCTCTCTCTCTCTCTCTCTCTCTCTCTCTCTCCTCTCTCTCTCTCTCAGGTGTCGGTGCACCAAACCAAACCAAAGCGGGGCCCTCATACATACATACAGTACATACATAGAAACACAGACGGAGGCTCATCATTCATGCATCACGCGTCGCGCTACATGCTAACAAGCCGCTCAAACAGAATCTGTGCACATCAAACACAACGCGACGCCGGGATCGGCTACCGTAGTGGCCCCAGCAAGAACCAGAACCAGCAGCAGCAAGAACCCAGGAACCAGAACCAGAAACCAGAAGGCAGCGCAAGCCAGGGCAGCAGCAGCAGCAGCACCAGAACCAGACCCAGGCAGCAGCAGAACCAAGAACCAGCAGCAGCAGCAGCAGCAGCAGCACCAGAACCAGAACCAGCAGCAGACAGCAGCTAGAACCAGAACCATGAACCAGCAGCAGCAGAACCAGGACCAGCCGCAAAAAAGCAGCAGAACCAGAACCAGAACCAGCAGCAGCAGCAGCCAGCACCAGAACCAGAAACCAAGCAGCAGCAGCAGAAACCAGAACCAGCCGCAGCAGGCAGCAACAGAAGGCAAACACAATTACAAAGTGTCAGTGGGGCGGCGCGGTCACACACCCACACACACACACACACACACACACACACACACACACAGCGTGTATTAGCAAACAGCGCGTCTGAGTGTGTGTGTGTGTGTGTGTGTGTGTGTGTGTGTGTGTGTGTGTGTGTGTGTGTGTGTGTGTGTGTGTGTGTGTGTGTGTGTGGGGAGGAGGAGGGGGGAGGTTTGCTCATTGGATTTAAGTAAAGAGAGAAATCAATGAGAGAGAGAGAGAGAGAGAGAGAGAGAGAGAGAGAGAGAGAGAGAGAGAGAGAGAGAGAGAGAGGGAAAACCTGGGACCCTCACGGTAAATTGCAGGTAAATTGCCAAAAGTAGAACGCGGCCTTCCTGGGAGGTAAACACAATGCTGCTGCTGCCGGGGCGTTCATCACAGCGGCTTAAAAGGTTCCCGGGATTACAGGGAGTGCGGCTCTGCAACTGTCTGGCGCGGGTTCCGGGCCGCTGTGTCACACTCCAGCCTCGTTAGCATACTGAGACACACCTGCGGGGGACCCGGGTCCCGCACAAGGGGAGTCGAGGAACGTTCTGAACACGCCCCCCCTCGTCGTTGGACACGGTCACCGGCGCGGCGACGGATGAAGCGCAGTCGTCTGGGAGGTTATTCAGTCAGACGGGCGTTCAGCGGCCCCCGTTAGCGTCCTGTTAGCATCCTCCTCCCTCCCAGGAGCGGACTGGTGTCACACTGTGTGTGTGTGTCCGGGTGTCGCAATGCGTCTGTACTGTGTTGATTAACAATACGTGTGTGTGTGTGTGTGTGTGCTTGTGTGAGTGTGTGTGTGTGCTTGTGTGAGTGTGTGTGTGTAGAATAGAATAGAATAGAATAGAATAGAACTTTATTAATCCTGAAGGAAATTCTTGTGCCAGATTACATTGCAATACAGTACAATACAACAATATGGAAAACAACAGAATGATAAAAATAAACTAACAGATTTACACATTTACAGTAAAAATATACAAATATGTTGGCAAGTTGGAGTTATAGAGTTTGATGGCCAGAGGGGGGAGGAGTTATAGAGTTTGATGGCCACAGGCAGAAAGGACCTCCTGTGGTGTTCTGTGGTGCACCTCGGTCATCTCAGTCTACGGCTGAAGGTGCTCTGGTGTGACTCCAGTGTGGCGTGCAGGGGATGGGAGGCGTTGTCCATAATACTGAGTAGTTTACCCAGCATCCTCCGCTCCGAGACCTCCACCAAAGACTCCAATTCCACTCCCAGGACAGAACCCGCTTTCCCGATGAGCTTATTGAGTCTGTTGGCGTCGGCTGCCTTCACCCTGCTGCCCCAGCACACACAACAGTGTAGAAGATGACGCTGGGGACCACAGAGTGATAGAACATCTGCAGCACGGTCCTGCAGACGTTGAAAGATCTGAGTCTCCGTAGGAAACACAGGCGACTCTGACCTTTCTCATACAGGGCCTCTGTGTTTTTAGTCCAGTCCATTTCATTGTCTATGTGAACACCCAGGTACTTATATTCCTCGACAGTGTCCACCTCGGAGTGCGTAAGTGTGTGCTTGTGTTTGTGCATGTATGCGTGTGTGCGTGCGTGAGTGTGTGTGTGTGCACGCTTGTATGTGTGTGTGTGTGCGTGCGTGCGTGCATGTATGCGTGCGTGCGTGCATGTGTGTGTGTGTGTGTGTGTGTGTGTGTGTGTGTGTGTGTGTGCATGTATGCGTATGTGCGTGCGTGAGTGTGTGTGTGTGCATGTGTGTGTGTGCACGCTTGTCTGTGTGTGTGTGTGTGCGTGCATGCATGTGTGTGTGTGTGTGTGTGTGTGCGGTATTGCGTGTTGTGGCGTGTTGTGTGTGTGTGTGTGCTGTGGTACAATACAAAGTGAATAAATATATACAATCAGCTTTATTGCCTTTAGTTTTTACAAACAAGGAATGTGCTTTTGTGAAATTGGTGCATAACATGAACATTAAACAGAAAGATAATAATATAAATTCCAAAAAATTAAAAATTTTTTGAAGATGGCTTGATTTCGGTTTGCGCACGATGAGTTTGTTGCTCGTCATGGCTGCGGGTATGGCGGTGAGTGATGTGCAGTGCGTAGGTGCAGGTGTGTGTGTGTGTGTGTGTGTGTGCACTTGTCTACATTATATGAGTGTGTGTGTGTATAGCCTTACTGTCTGTGTATAGACACATCCTATAGCTGTGTATAGACACATCCTATAGCTGTGTATAGACACATCCTATAGCTGTGTATAGACACATCCTATAGCTGTGTATAGACACATCCTATAGCTGTGTATAGACACATCCTATAGCTGTGTATAGACACATCCTATAGCTGTGTATAGACACATCCTATAGCTGTGTATAGACACATCCTATAGCTGTGTATAGACACATCCTATAGCTGTGTATAGACACATCCTATAGCTGTGTATAGACACATCCTATAGCTGTGTATAGACACATCCTATAGCTGTGTATAGACACATCCTATAGTTGTGTATAGGACACATCCTATAGCTGTGTATATACACATCTATAGCTGTGTATAGACACATCCTATAGCTGTGTATAGACACATCCTATAGCTGTGTATAGACACATCTATAGCTGTGTATAGACACATCCTATATCTGTGTATAGACACATCCTATATCTGTGTATAGACACATCCTATGGTTGTGTATAGACACATCCTATAGCTGTGTATAGACACATCCTATAGCTGTGTATAGACACATCCTATAGCTGTGTATAGACACATCCTATAGCTGTGTATAGACACATCCTATAGCTGTGTATAGACACATCCTATAGCTGTGTATAGACACATCCTATAGTTGTGTATAGACACATCCTATGGCTGCGTATAGTGAAAGTGTACAGTGACATGTATAGGTGCGACACAATGCTATATATTTAATGAAATATCATATATTATAAATTAACTGCCATATTGTATTGGTTACAATACAATTTGTGAACAATAATATCCTGTATATATATATATATATATATACAACCAACCACAACAAACGAGTTAAACTCTGACATGAACTTAACTGTAAGTTGCTGCGCTCAATTCCCAAGCTACTTCCAGTGATACCGCCGGAGCAACAACACAATACAGTAACACGAGAGAAATTAACATACAAAAAAATAAAGACATTTAGGCAATAACTGTGCAGTAACCGCAGTTGTTTTCCTGCTTATGAATGAAGTGCACACTTTACAGCAAGCGAATGATTTGTGTTGTGGGAGCGACTCGGTCACAGGAGTCGGAGTAATCACATAAAGATGGAGAATTGCTTTTTTTGATCCCGTGGAATCGGTCTCCTGGTCGTGGCTGAAACAACAAACTGGTTGTTTTTGCGATGGGATCACGGCGCGGTCAGTCTAAACGGACTCCTTATTATTTGTCCATCAACGACTGCCGGGTTAACAAGTCCAGGTGCTTCGCATTATGAATCAGAACATATTAGGTATGAAACGAAAGCAACGCGACGCCAAACATTGCCTTTTTCCTTAAGAAATATAAAACATGACATCATCATCATCATCATCATCATCATCATCACTGCACGCACACACACACACACACACACACGACAACGCATGAGACAATGAGACAAAGCATCTTGAGAATCCAAATCACGCGAGCTCACGAGAACCAACGCGGCGGAGTAATCAGTCCATTCGTCGCTCTCATCCAGCGCTCGGATTAACATCAAAATGAGTTGAAGCAGGTGGTGCAGGGGGTGGTGGTGGTGGTGGTGGTGGTGGTGCAGAGGGTGGTGGTGGTGGTGGTGGTGGTGCAGGCACTCGGGTGGAGTTGTGCTGATGAGCTCGCGCGACGGCAGGCAAGTCGGGCAGGGTGCCACTCTCTCTTTATTCTAAATATGCGAACGGATACAAGACAAATACCAATTATAATTGCCTCGTCACCACAGCACACATCAGAATAACAATCCATTTCGGGGGTTTTTTCCGCAGGGCCACACAACGCTGCCATTATCAAAAATCGCAGGCAGGGATTACACAGAAGACTGTGATATTGTCAAAATGTTTACAAGCTGGAGTTTGAACAGACGTCCCCTCGCTCGCCTCACAAACCTCACACACACACTTTGGAAACGTGGGCCTCGTTCCCACGTTGAACCAAGCATGGGTGCACAGGTGACTGGGACTGGCGTGGGTACTGTAGACACCTCTGGAACCTGTGGGTCACGCCGTGGGTCCCCAGTCTCGGCACCACGGGGCTCCCAGTCGCCACCGTCAGACCGGTCCTGCCTCCTCCCGTCCTCCCCATCGTCCTCCCACGGCGGCGGCGGCGGCAACACGTGGCTCTCTGCGCACGCGACAAAGCATCAGACCAGCCTGCGTCTCGTCTCTCGACAACACGCCGCGGTGAACATTAGGACCCGAGGCGAGGGAACATCGATGTCGCAGGGAAAGGTCAACAACAACAACAACAACAACAACAATCAAACAGGAGCAAAACGAAAAGAAAAAAAAATCGAATCATTTCGCACTTCCTTGAATCGTGACAATAGCTTCTCCTAACCGCGCCTCCGTGACCTCCCTAAAGTTCAAACAGCGGCGGTCCACAGAGCGCCGTACGCGGGGACTCCCGCTGCCCCTGCATGTAAGCATCGTGACCGGCGGCCGTCAAACTGTCCTCGCTTTGAAACCTCCGGATTCACTTGATCTATATTCATGCATTCCTAGACGACGTTCTGGGGCAGCAGCAACAACCGAAAACTAAAACAAACACGACAACAACAACAACGTTACCTACACTTTATTTGATCGACCGCCACCAGAAGCCGCCTCTGCCGCGGCTCTAAAGCACAAGGAGACCAAACGAGTCGACCCCCGGGCTCGGCGACGAGGGCCGACCGCTGACACAACCCCCGAATTGACGGCGCGGCGTTAAGTCTTTACAGCTTCCCGGAACGAGGCGGAGGTCTTGAACCGTCGCTGGTCAGTACGAGGGCTACGGGGGGGCGCGGTCTAATCGTGTCAATGGAACCTTGTGGCGTGTCCTTGTTCTGACGACGACTCGTTACGGTTTCATCTGGAGAGTCTGCGTCGATGTATCTGGGATGAGAGCGCCGGAGCTCAGAGATGTTCTTATCGGGAAAAAACACACGCGGGTTTAAACAACAGCGACGACCGGACCCTTTTCCCACAGACAGCTTTCGGGGTCATTCTGGATTAAGGGCAGAAATTACAACCGGACTTTGGCTTTTGGTTCATCAGAAATGGCAAAAAACCCGGATCGTTCTCGACTTTGCAGAGAACGAGCGCAACACGCGTCATTCAGCGAGTAGTAGAAGGGTGGTAGAAGACAACAGGACACCTCCAAACATGTTTACCTGCTAAAGATATCTCAGGACGTTGGTCTGAGCATCAACAACGTCTTCAGTGTCTGCCTTAGGAACCTCTAGCCATGGTGCTCTCGATTCGTCATATCTTGCAGAACGTGTAGCCGCAGTCCCCCCGAACACGGGCCTCCGCACACGGCCACGCACGCCCGGCAGCACAGGTCGCACGTCGACCACGTGGAGCCTGTCAGGCCTCCGGAGTCCCGCGCCGCGCGGAACCCGCTTTTTTGCCAGGGCTTGCGGAAGTCTAGCCCCATGAGTCGGCTGGGTGTCGTGTCTGCCGGAGGACGGCGAGGACGTGGCGGACGGGGGAGACGGAAGCGAGACGATACGCGTTATCTGAGGACCTGAGCGGGGAGAAGACGAGTCGTCTCGCTTTTATATACGGGAGAGAGTAGAGTTGGAGCTGGAATCCCTTCAGTCCAGCATCCGAGGAGTTCCGAGTAAATAAGCTTCGCTCCAGATAATGGGTCCGTGTCTTATCCAGCGTGTTATCTCGATCTCGTCAGTTCAAGGTTCTTTCCACCGCCCCAGTGTATGTTAATACTCCTCGCCCTCTGATGCACTTGACTTGTAGGAGCCACCGGCTGGAAACGTCATACTTTGCCCCCCCCCTCAGGCCACAGCCCCCCGATGTCCTCTATCCTCCCCATTCATCCCAACCACGAAGGAAGCAAAATAGCCGTGAAGAAACCGTTCAAATGATTTGCAGAACTCTGCTCAATAATAATCGGCGCGCCAGACGCAGAAGGTCACGTCTCTCGACAATCCTCTCTGTTCAACGGGAAACAAAATGTGCATATAACCCTTAAATTTACATTTTCTGGTACTTTGAAGACTGACATTAAAAACTAAAAACGCTCTTTATTGGCGTCCAGCGATCACACGGAGGTGAAACGAGAGCGGTGTTGTTCCCGCTCCGAGCGAGCGCTTCGGAAGAGCTGTGCTTCGGGATGGGCTGTACTTTGGCAGACCATTATGTCGGCCGTTCTTAGAAACATTGCTATCAGCTGTTTGTGGACTACAGGCCAGTAGCGCAGATGTGCTGATAAGAAACGAACACGTTTGACAGCATAATCAGTCCGTCTGTCGTCCTCCACTTCAATAAAGTCTAGAAGTTCAAGGATTTTTGCTGATGTCGATGAAATAAGAAAGTTTGTAAAAATAAGACGTAGGCCGACAAGATCGACCTCAGATGGGACATCGGGGTTAACTCAACACGCTAGTTTGTCAACGTTGACCGTCGGTAATGTTCGCCTGTGTTCACTGTGTTCACACATTGAGCATCGAATCAAATGCTTTGGTTCCGTGTGGCCGATACTATCAACGACGAATCAGAAAGACTATCAGTACAAAACTTCCAAATGATGCAATAAAGAAAAAAGAAAAACTTTTTTTTAAACGGATTAATCACAATATGTGTTCGTACGTTTGTGCTTGCAAGGCTCCTTCCCTTTCTTTTTTTTTGGCGTAAAAGTGTTTTATAACCTCCATACGTATATATCGACATGGCCGCCACACCGGGCTTCTGAATCATGGGATCTCAAATTGGTCGTGCTGTGTTCCAAACGATGTTCCCCCGCGGCCCCGTTTACCTGCGGAGGAGGAGGTAGGTTAGGTGGTGTCTTGCTCAGGGACACCTCCACACTTAGCTAGGAGGAGCAGGTAGGGTTAGGTGGTGTCTTGCTCAGGGACACCTCCACACTTAGCTAGGAGGAGCCCAGGGATCGAACCAGCAACCTTCCAGTTGGCAGACAACCACTCTACCTCCTGAGCTACTGCCGCCCCCTGCCTTGTGGGTGGTGGGTGGCGGGGGGGGGAGAGAAGAAAGTGCTCAGCTCAACACGCACTTTACAAACAATTCCTACCAATCCATGAATTGGGTCCACACATACTCCGGCTCCTGGCAGGGAAACGAAGGCTCAGCAAACCTTGTGGCGGCAAAGGCCCCCCCCCCCCGGCCGAACGCAACCTCCTCCTCCGCAGGTAAACGGGGCCGCGGGGGAACATCGTTTGGAACACAGCACGACCAATTTGAGATCCCATGATTCAGAAGCCCGGTGTGGCGGCCATGTCGATATATACGTATGGAGGTTATAAAACACTTTTACGCCAAAAAAAAAGAAAGGGAAGGAGCCTTGCAAGCACAAACGTACGAACACATATTGTGATTAATCCGTTTACCTCGTGTGCGTGTGTGT
>PIJE02001916.1:81914-89414 GCA_002895965.2 Coryphaenoides rupestris | reverse complement strand
TACGCGTTCATCCCCTTCTCGTCGGGGCCCAGGTACCACCCCCCCCCCCCCCACCCAACCCCCCACCCTCATCGTCATCACCCCCCCGCCCCACCACCATCATCCTAAACTCTGTGTGTGTGTGTGTGTGTGTGTGTGTGTGTGTGTGTGTGTGTGTGTGTGTGTGTGTGTGTGTGTGTGTGTGCGTGTGCGCCCGCCCGCTCACATTAGGAACTGCATCGGCCAGAGGTTCGCCATGGCCGAGCTGCAGGTCGTCGTGGCGATGACTCTGCTGAGGTTCCGGCTGTCCCCCGGCGCGAACCCCGCCTCCGACCCCGGCGCGACCTCGGCCGGCCCGGGCATCCGCCGTCTCCCTCAGCTGGTGCTGCGCGCGGAGGGCGGCATGTGGCTACGGCTGGAGCGGCTGGCTCCGCCCCCATCCCCGCCCGGCCCCGCGGAGCCGCACGGAACATCCGTCTGACTTCCGCCAATTTTGCCGGCCGTTACCAATGCGATCTTCTGATTGGTGGGAATTAAACGAGCCATAACTGATTAAAGCGAAGCCCAGAGCATGTAGGTAACATAAGATAAGATAAGAACTTTATTCATCTCAAAGGAACTTGTTGTGCCAGGCTGCATAGCAATAGAATAAAACAATAGAGAAATAAACAGTAGAATAATGGTCCTGTATTACCACTTGCGGTCCCCGGTATGAAACCTTACTAGGAGCCAAACAACACAATGTAATAACACCATATCTCCCTTTCTTTTTAAAAGAAGATAAGATAAGATAAGATGGAACTTTATTAATCCTGAAGGAAATTCTTGTGCCAGGTTGCATAGCAATACAGAGAAATCAACAGAATAATAAAAATAAACTAACAGATTTACAAATGTACAGTCAAAATATCAAAACATATAAGATAAGGTGTTCAGACGGCCAAAACAATTTGTTATAATTGAAGTGTAATACTGTGATAATAATAATGGGGGGGTTCCATCTATAAGCACTATTAGCGTTTGGCGTTTGCAAGGTAAACCCATACCTTCTGAATGTCAATGGATCAGATCTTTTCCACATTAGATCTCTTCCCAATAGACTAAGTGGAGATCTATTCATAATCATGCAAATTGATATTAGAATTTCATTCAGAGGTTAACAGTCACCAGGTGAAGAAGTGGTGTAAAGCATGGGGGCTGAGGCTGGTGGTGGGGGAGGACGTCCTCGGCTCCGTCACGTCCTCGGCTCCGTCACGTCCTCGGCTCCGTCACGTCCTCGGCTCCGTCACGTCCTTATATTGTGATAGCTTGCTGTGCTGCACCTCTGTACCGCCGTTCTATAAATAACCTGTTAGCAGACTTTGGAGGAGCAAGGAGGGAGGGGTCAGGGGTCAGCCTCGCCTCCTGGAGGGTGCTTCTACATTTACATTTCAGGCATTTGTCAGACGCTTTTATCCAAAGCGACTTACAAAGAGTACATTTGTTGAAGGAGAGACAGCAATATATCACTGTGGTACCTGAAGATAAGAACAGAGCAGGTTTCGAGCATTCAGAGTTACGAGGCTAATAGAAGGAGTTTCATACTTGCTAAGTTGACTGCATAAATAGCTGGGATAAGAGCAGAAGTGTGATTCTGAGCATGTTACCGACATCCTAATGCATGAATGTGTTCATGCCAACATTTCATTATAACCCAACTGTCTGAGATGCTGATTGACTAACAATCCATTAACATATCATAAACGTTGAATTATAAACTGCTGTGTAATAGGTGATAGGGAGCATGTACTGTATATTAATATCCTTTGTAAGCAAGCAGTGTATTAAAAGCGCTGTCCGTCTGATAATATGGTTATTGTGAAAATAATAAATCATTGTATGAATAGTCGTGTGTATATATTGATGAACGTGTGTATATACACCAAAGGCACACATTGTGTTACTCTAGGGAAACATGTCTTGTTTTAAATCCTACAAGAAGCCCACATTGGGAGCCAAATGCTTTATGGAATAGCAAGTAAAAAATGTCTGGCAAATATATATCCGATTTAAGAAATAACCAAAGCAATAGTCTGCACAGCAGCACTGGATTTGGAGACCAATGTCTTGCATGAGGTGATCGCGTGAGAGCCAATCACAGCACGCCTGGAGACTCACTATGCAGCCCGGCCCCCAAGATGGAGAGAGAGAGAGACCAACAGGAAGTGGAAACAGAGCTACACTTCCTGACAACCTGCCACCTTTACCAAGAAATTAGAGATACATTCTTCCCACAGATCTCAAACACCCAAAAGAATTTTGAAAAGTTAACAAACAACCAAAAACTTCCATATCTGCTGGGCGAGGTACAGGAATGTGCAAACACAGCAGCAAGATTTGTGAGCTGTTGTGACAGGAAAAGGACAACGGAATACAACCTCCATACAGATTGTCACCTGTCATTCCCCATTTATTATCATTATTTTAATTAGTATTTTTTATTTTTTATTATATATATATATATATTTTTTTATATATATCTTTTTATAAAAAAATTGGTAAAAACATTTATATTTAATTTCTTTTTTCCTTTTTATTGTATCTTATTTTTTTATTTTAATATTTTGTATTTTTTTAATTTTTTTTTACTTTTACTGTATATATTTAGTTCTTTATAAATATACTTTTTATTTACCACTCCGTTTTGGCAATGTTTCCCATGCCAATAAAGCTCTTTAAATTGATAAAAAAAATTGAGAGAGAGACAGACAGAGAGAAAGAGAGAGAGAGAGAGAGAGAGAGAGAGAGAGAGAGGAGGAGAGGAGAGAAGAGAGAGAGAGAGAGGGTGATTGACCCCAGTGTAATGTAGACCGTTGAGTTTAGAGAAATCACATGACAACTGAGGCTGAAATCAAGAACGCTTATCAAACCATTGGATCGATAGACTCACGCAGGGAAGGTGCCCACGTGAGTCCAGACGAGCTGTGAGCGTAGCGTGGAGTGAGGGGGCGTGGCCAGGGACCCACGGCACCTCAAGGACCCAAACAGAGTGAGAGAAACGAAACGGAGGACAACGAGAAACTGGAAATGAAAGTGTTGTGTGTCGCGTGCACGAGAGCTAATGTGGGAAAGACTAAGAACCCACACGGCGTGCAGCTCATCAGTATGCATCACCACGTGTCGCTAGCGTGACGGTTCTCCTGCAAGCAGGGGTTTTAGTGTGTGTAATAACAGAACCTCAGAGCACGTTTGTGTTTTTGTGCTCAAGGCTCACCAAAGGGCGAGCACACGGCACACCTCTATTCATATTCATATTCGTACGACAAACAACTATATTTCTCATTAATTATTTAAAATAATTCAAGAAATCATTTGTAAAAAAACGAATAGAAATAATGAAATCTGCCCCTGAATTGGGAAATGAGTACAAAGGTTACACACACATTTCCCTTGTTATGCATTGTTTTTCCAATGCCTTGATACCCAAACTGAAGCCCTCTCTCACCCATGTCCCTGTGTGTGTGTGTGTCGTGCGTGAGTGTGTGAGCATGCATGCTGTGTGTGTGTGTGTGTATGTGTGTGTGTGCGTGTGTGTGCGTGTGTGTGTGTGTGTGTGTGTGTGTGTGTGTGTGTGTGTGTGTGTGTGTGTGTGTGTTACGACCTGAACGGCAACATCAACCTGCTGAGCCATGGCACCAGCGCCAGGTACGCCGCCGGCCGGCCGCGCGCCGGGATGGGCTCGGCTTTGGTTCGGTTCGGTTTGGTTCGGTTTGAGTTGGTTTGGGTTGGTTTGGTTCGGTTCAGTTTGGTTTGGGTTGGTTTGGTTCGGTTCAGTTTGGTTTGGGTTGGTTGGTTTGGTTTGGTTGGTTTGGTTTGGGTTGGTTCAGTTTGGTTTGGGTTGGTTGGGTTGGTTTGGTTTGGGTTGGTTTGGTTGGTTTTGTTTGGGTTGCTTTGGTTTGATTTGGTTTGGGTTGGTTTGGTTTGGTTAGGGTTGGTTTGGTTTGGTTTGGTTCGGTTCAGTTTGGTTTGGGTTGGTTGGTTTGGGTTGGTTTGGTTGGTTTTGTTTGGGTTGCTTTGGTTTGGGTTGGTTGGTTTGGGTTGGTTGGGTTGGTTTGGTTTTGGTTGGTTTTGTTTGGGTTGTTTTGGTTTGGTTTGGGTTGGTTGGGTTGGTTCAGTTTGGTTTGGTTTGGTTTGCGTTGGTTTGGTTTGGGTTGGTTCAGTTTGGTTGGTTGGTTGGGTTTTCGGTTTGGTTTGGTCCCCTCTTCAAGTTTCAGTCAAGTTGAAGTTTGTTTATTGTCACTCGTTCATACACACAAGAACAAAATAGCGTTTCTCACAGACCGAGGTGCTAGCACAAGAGAAACAACATACTAAAATACAGCATGATATAAAAATACAACATGAGGAGAAAAACTGCAATACGAAACCTGTGTATAAACATAGTGATCAGAATATATAAACACTAGGGATCCGAATACGTATCTAGATACATGAGGTATGATACGATCAGGGACGATACATTTTTAAAATGGAACGATTCGGTTTGATTCGATTCAGTAGGATTCAATACGATTTGATATGATACAATCTGATAGAGTTCCTTGTTTAAAGTAGACAATCATTTGACATTATGAATTAACATAAGTCAATACTATAAATGTGGCATTGCTTACCTTCAAATAGATTTATCAAAGACCAGGGAACAAGTATTTTGTCACTTTTGACATGTGAATTCAGAAACATGTCATGTTTATTAACATATTGCATTTTAAGAACTTTACAAAGAACCTCTGACAATAAAACAAACTATTCAATTTCACTGTTGGCACAAATTAGAGCCAAAGTTGTGGAGAGGTCTGTGTCGGCTCAGATCAGGAACAATGAACTACTGAGGTAGAAAATTAGAAAAAAAAAATGTGCAAACAGAACACAACCAAGTGTCAAACTGTGAGCACTCTTATAGAACATCAGTCTTTTAAAGTGTTGTTTTGAAATGTAACGCGTTCACGTTGTGAATCGTATCGGACATTTTTTGTCTTTCCCTCGCAAACAGAGCGCTATCTAACGTTACTATGACAAGACTCACGAGAGTTTAATATGTGTGTGTGCGTGGGTGTGTGTGTGTGTGTGTGTGTGGGTGTGTGTGTGTGGGTGTGTGTGTGTGTGTGGGTGTGTGTGGTGTGTGTGTGTGAGAGAGAGAGCGAGAGAGAGCGCGCTGCAGACACTGAGCAGACGGAGGATTCAGCAGCACAGCAACAACATAAAACCGATTCATAACTTTGTGATCGGTCCATCGGCCGGTTCACGCTACGTTTAGACCGATCCAGGGTCAGACCTTACTGTGGCGCCAGAGATAAAGGCGTCTGCACACGGCCCTAAAAGTAAATGTGAAACGTTGTCCGCTGTGTCTCAGTCGGAGGGCTAGTTAGCGACGCTTATGACTGCAGACCTTTGCCGCTGTTTCCATCCATGCTGAAAGTATTGCGATTGCTCTGGCGTGTCCATGTGTATAAATTGCAGCCTACTGTGTTGTACTTACATTTTACTGCATTTTTAACCACAGGGCATATCTTTCTTTGCTAATGTACTATCACCAAGCACCCAGAATTATTGCTTGTTATTGAATCTCATTTTATCTTATTGGATGTCATTTTGTGTCACAATGCCGCATAGCATGTCCTCCTACTATTTTGGGTAATTTCAGGGTTTGGGGTAATTTGGTGGAATAGTGGGTTGCGCTGTGTCCTCATAGAAGCAGGCTGCAGGTTTAACCATGAGGCTCTCAGCACGCATAGTCAAGGAAAACAAAAAGATGTTCATAACTGTGGCTAACTGTCGCAAATACGAAATAATATTATTTAGGGCTGCCCCCCGACTAAGAATTAGTTAGCTGATTAAAAGCAATTTATTGTATTTTTAGAAAATGTCATAGCATGTGTTGTTGCATGTTAGCCATTGATATATTCAGTTTCTCCATTTAATTTGAGTTATCAGGGATGAAGAAATAACCAAAAACCAGTCACCGAATACACGGTCCAGATCTCAACAAACAAGCCGGCTTGTTTTTTAGCCCTTTTTGGTGCATCAAATAATGATGCCATAGTTTCCACTAGTTTACACGTGTTGAAAGTCTGTGTTTTATACAGTCGATGTATGTTACACCAACAAGAGGTTTTTTCGCCTGCTTTGGCTGTCCAATATACTGACTAACTTAAAAAGAAAACAACATTTAAACTGCATTAGCTGCTATCAGGTACCACAGAGATATATCGCTGCCTCTCCTTCAACAAATGTACTCTTTGTAAGTCGCTTTGGATAAAAGCGTCTGCCAAAATGCACTAAATGTAAATGTAAATGTAAATGTAAAATGTATTGAGATGTGATTCTTTAAAACCATCACCCACACAGCAGCACTGTCAATAATATGTGGAGGGCGGGACTCCACCTGGCCAGCCTGTAACAAACTCAACTAGTTTCATTAACAACAGTAATGAAACCAAAGTGATAATAGCGAGGAAAGCACCTGCTTATCATAACAGAAAATGTGATGACTCGACTGTTAAACAAAACCGTTGGTCGGACTAATCAGACGAGTAGTCAGGGGTCAGCCCTCATATCTTTATACATAATATTAAAAATATATAAAATATATAAAGAAAATTAAGATATGATAATGATATTCTATCATGATAACCTTATGTGTACATTTACATTAAGGGCATTTGGCAGACAGTTTTAACAAATAAAGTTCTAGAATCTTTTTGAATCTTGAATCTTTTCTCCAAAGTGACTTGTTTAGATTCGATTTGTATAAGATAAGATAACTGTACTGCCCTCGCAGCGCGTTCTGCCAGTGCAAAGCTAGACAGCCAGCAAACGTACAAAAGTCCTCCAATAAAACACACAAGGCTTGACTTTTCTTGTTCTTTACTGAAGGCTTGATTCTTTCGTGTTTATTATTTGTAAAACATACATCAGTACAACAAGCATTAAACATATGCATGTAAAGATAAGCACTATACACACACAAGTGTTTGAACATTCTTTACACACATTACTTACAGACTCCAAGGCAGAACTTATTAACTTATGATACTCTATTATTATTATTATACTTATTTACTTATCGCAATAATTTTCAATTACTAAATGAACTGCAAAGGCAGCACAATAACATAGAACTTTATTAATCCCGAAGGAACTTCTTTGCCAGAGTTTGCGCAAAATACCAACGACATAAGAATAAAAACAATACAATAATACAATTAGAAATGTACAGTGAATAAGCCTTAAAGAAAAATATCTTTACGATGTTTAGTAAACAAAACAAGTTGGCAATGAACATGTGACCGTCTCCCCCCCCCCCCTCATGTGACGCGTCTCCCCGCACCTCATGTGACCTGTCTCCCCCCACCCATGTGGGAGCCCTGCTCGCCCGCCCGCCAAGGCTGACCCCGCTGCGCCTACGACCAGCGTGACCGCAATCACGCGGCTGGGGCGAACTGCAGTACACGGTGGACGAGGACGGCTTCCTGCGGCAGC
>PIJE02001916.1:36914-79414 GCA_002895965.2 Coryphaenoides rupestris | reverse complement strand
TGCTACTTATTTTACTACCATACAAGCTGAAAAGAAATGTGGGCTGCCACTAATGATCATTTATTTTTTATCGATTAATTACTGTCAATGTGTACTCGGGTACGGTCCATGTGTACTCGGGTACGGTCCATGTGTACTCGGGTACGGTCCATGTGTACTCGGGTACGGTCCATGTGTACTCGGGTACGGTCCATGTGTACTCGGGTACGGTCCATGTATGTACTGCCGGGTACGGTCGCATGGGTACGGGTCCATGTGTACTCGGGTACGGTCCATGTGTACTCCATGTGTACTCGGGTACGGTCCATGTGTACTCGGGTACGGTCCATGTGTACTCGGGTACGGTCCATGTGTACTCGGGTACGGTTCAAGTGTTTTCTGCTATTCTGCACGTTTGCACGCAGCATGGGCACATGTTACCCTCTGAACAGCACGGCTCTACTCTATATTATACTCATATACTTATAATTGCAATATAAAGTCCAATATAATTCTATAATATAATGATTAGGGATGGGTACCGAAACCCGGTACCACTATGGCACCGGTTCCCGTACGACCGGTACCTACCGTACCGAATCAAAAAGCATATTTCGGTGCCACGACCAAAGGGAGCGCCAACGCTCCCATTACTCGCTTTTTTCAAACTACCGTAACTCCGAGACCGTTTGTGCGATCCTTACGAAATTCCAATGGTTTCTGAAAGCAGAGAAGCTGCACTTTCCAACCATATAGCGGTATTACGGTAAACCCGAAGGGTTGCGCAAAAGAGTTGTAGGAGGAGACTGAGGATTCAAGCTTGTTTACATCGTGTTACATTGTGTTTAGCACACAAATTGTTGATTGTGTGCACAGGTGGATGTGGAATATGCTGAGTAGTGTAGAGTAGTTTTCACTTGCTTTGTTTGCTGTTATTTATTATTAGTAGTAGTACTGTAACTTATTTATTGTTAAATTGTTATTTGTTGATATTGTTAATTAAATATTTATGAGTAATGTTTAATAGTGTTTTGTATTTAATTGTAATTCTAATTTAAACAGTGTTACTTTAAGAGTTAATATGTTGATCAATGGTTTTGCCTTAGCAATAAAAAAAAGACATTCTTTAACGTTATTGTTTGCTCTTTATTTTAAAGAAGGTATCGGTTCAGGCACCGTTTAGGAACCGGTACCGTTTTAAAAGTATCGTTTTGGCACCGGTATCGGAAAAATCTAAACGATACCCAACCCTAATAATAATCCATTTGGAACACATTTAAATATTAAACAGAAAAATACCTTAATTATATGAAGTACAATTTGAATGTGCTTAATATATAGTTTTTCACTTGGGTATGCCAAATGATGAACATTATTAATAATATAATTAATAATAGTAGTGGCAGTGTAGTGTTTATATACTGCCACTACTATTATTATACTGTTTATATTAATATTATTTACATATTTATAAATACACAAAATATAATAGTATGGTTATCTTTATAATATATAAATAACATAACAATACATATAAATAAATATCATGTTTTATGTAAATGTATATATTATAATATGATAATGAATCAACTGTGTGTGTGTGTGTGTGTGTGTGTGTGTGTGTGTGTGTGTGTGTGTGTGTGTGTGTGTGTGTGTGTGTGTGTGTGTGCAGGTGGCGTTGGGGATTCAGTGTGAGCTGCAGCGTCAGCTGAGGAGTTTCATCTCTCTGGAGCGGCTGCCCCTGGTGTCCGACCCCGTGGGCTCCTCGTGCCAGCGGCCGCTGCACCCGCCGCCCTTCGCCACGCGCCCCTCCCTGCTGGGCCCCAGCATCCGCTTCGCCACGGCGGGCGGCCGGGTCACCGCCGAGGTCATCGGCGTGGCCAGCGAGGACAGTCGGCGCGTGGCGGCCATCCTGAACGGCGCCGTGCACCTGGCGGGCCTGAGCTTCACCGTGCACGGCTGCGACACGCACCACTTCCTGCAGTCGCGGCCCATCGAGGAGGACCTGGGCCTGGGCCTGGGGGTCGGCGGCCGCGTGCTGGACAGCGGCGTCAACGTCAGCGTGTCCCAGATGAGCGCGGTGGTGGGCGGCCGCACGCGCCGCTTCGCCGACATCGCGCTGCAGCAGGGGGCGCTGTGTCTGTGCGTGCGCTACGGCGGCAGCGAGGAGGAGGAGAGGGCGCGGGTGCACGAGGAGGCGTGGCGCCGGGCGGTGGACGGCGCCTGGGAGGCGGAGCGGCGGCGGGCGCAGGACGGCGACGCGGGCAGCCGGCCCTGGAGCGAGACGGAGAAGAAGCAGCTGCTGGCCGAGGGCCGCGTGGCCGGCTACGACGGCTACTACTCGCTGCCCGTGGAGCAGCAGGCGGCGCTGGCCGACTGCCCCGCCAACATTCACTTCATGACCCTCAGCGAGGTGGGGGGCAGGTAACAGAGACAACCAGCGGGTAGCTCCTCCCCCTCCTCCTCCCACTTGGCCCCACCCCACCCTGCCCGCCCCACCATGCCCCACCCCCCACGCCTATGCCCCGCCCCCACGCCTCTGCCCCCCCCCCCCCCCCCCCACCAAAGACTGCCTGTTTGTACTTTCACCCCCGGTTTGCCCTCCTGTTTCTATACCGTATCAAAGAAGAACCTGAAGACAACAGTCAGAAGTGGAAGAAAAAAACAAAAAAAAACAAGGAAGGGTGGGAGGGGGTTGGGCTTTGGGGTGGGGCGGGGGGGCTGGGGGGGGGGGCTGGGGTTGGGTTGAAAAGAAATCATTTCCAAATGCCTTTAATTGTGACAAAATGATGGTATTTTATTATTATCGTCCAGTTCCGCCAATTTCTAACAGTGGCACAAGCAGTGTGATTTGGCCGTGGCTTTGCTTTTTGTATCGAGACTCGCCTGGGACCGTCTGAGAGACCCGGACCTGACCGGGACCGACCCGACCCGACTTGGACTCCTGACAGAATGACAGACAACAGACGTGTTCCCTTGCTGCCCCCAACCCCACGCCCCGCCCCCCCCCCCCCCCCCTGCCCCGCCCGCCCCCAGCGCCACGGTCCATTAACGTGGAGCTCTCATCTGTCGGACTTCAGTGAACTGTGGAAGTTAAAGACAGCGGGGCCGACCAGAGACTAAACAAGGAAGGAAATACAAAAAAACACCAACCACCACCACAACAACAACAACAACAACAACAACAACTAAAACAATCCTTATCCTGAGCTGAACTCGGATCACAAGAGCTCTCTCTCTCTCTCTCTCTCTCTCTCTCTCTGTTTGCAAAATTTGAGTTAAATACATGGTTTACCTCTGATATACTATCGTTTACATATTGTGCAAGAGAGGCCTTGTCGAGTCCCGACACTCCCCTTTAGAGACGGAGCCTGCGTGTGTCCCTCCCCCCGCCACCGGGGGGGTGGGGGCTCCAACAGTAGTTTGTACGAGAGCGTATACTTAAGAACATGAATGTACATAGCCGGTGCTTTCACACGGAGAGACGAGGAGGAGGAGGAGGAGGAGGAGGAGGAAGAAGACGGAGGAGGAGGAGGACGAGGAGGAGCAGGAAAAGACGGAAAAAAAAGCTCTACTGAAAAATGATGTTGTTCATAGGTGTCAGTATTGTTAATCAATAGAAAATGATTACTTTTTTTGCAAAGAAATTATACATGGCTATATAGTAAATATTCTCGCTGAAAAAAAAAACAGATTTTATTGGGTTACAGTGCTAATTAAAGTTAATATGTGTGACACGAGCGATTTCTTTTTTTTGGGGTGCTGGGGAAATGGGTGCAGCGGCTGCGTTAACAACGCTTTAATAGGGAATTGTTGCTTATTTAAGAAATAAAAAAGCCATTTGCGGGGAATATAGAGATTCATGTAAAATTAGGAGCAGGGCATCGTGCTCAAGGATAATAAGAATAATTCTTATTAGAAGCCATTGAATTTATCCCGTATAGTGCTTTTCAAGACACCCAAAGCTCGTTACATGGTGTGTGTGTGTGTGTGTGCGTGTGTGTGTGTGTGTGTGTGTGTGTATTTATAGTCAAACCAAGAACAGAGAGGGGGGGGGGGAGGGAGGGAGGGTGATTCAGAAGAATATGAAAGCTGAGGCTCAGTGAGCGGCCGGTGGCGGCAGAAAGGGGGAGGACCCGAGAAGTTGGATGCCCCCTCCTCCCCCTCCTCCCCCTCCTCCCCCCCAGCCTCCCTTGTTCTCATTGGATGGGGCCGATCACAACCACAACCACAACCACAACGACAACAACAACAGCAACAACAGCAATTTGTCCCCCCATCAACCCTCCACCGCACCGCCGTCCAAAACGATAACAAAAATGAAACAAACGTGCAGAACAATGACGCACTTTTGCATAATTCTTATGCACTTTTGTAGAAGAATTACAGAAATATTTGTTCGATCTAGGAGCTTACTTGCCTATGATGTGTGTGCCTGTGTGCACAACAAACACCACCACACACACACACACACTGCGAGCCATCTGCCCATCATTAAATTGTGTGTGTTGTGTGTGTGTGCGTGCGGTGCGTGTGTGTGTGTGTGTGTAGCCCGGCCCGGCGCTGTGAAGGATGCGATGCGTATGTTTTTAACGGGGAGCAGGTGAGGCCGCTACGCCGCCGCTCAGACGCTAGCCAGCACCTCGCCTGCTAAAGCAGATGCTCCGCGCGACGCTGTTCAAGCTAATGTCGGCGCCGCAACGGCAACGACAGCACGGCTCCTCCTCCCGGTGAGCGAGATGGAGGGAATCGGTTGCTAGGAGACAGCCGCACATCCCGGCGAAAAAAGGAATATCTGCGCCGTGCGCCGAGCGGATGCAATCTCCTCCCTCCCACACCTTCTAGCGCTCGCTATCTCCCGCCTTCGACGCATTTTCTCTCCAAGTCGCACTCTGTCGACATGTCAATCAAAAAGACGGGGGCAAAAAAGACATTATTGTCCTATTTTTATGAAAGTCAGTCTTCCCTCCATGGGAAATAAGTATTTCATATGTCAAATTGAATTTTGTTACCCCATCATAGGGAAGATATAGAGTTGCAGGTTTGTTTCTCTCAGCTTATTTAAATCGATTATCTCATCCTAGTGCGCTTTCCCGGGCCATTCCCAGTCCTGGGTCGTGGGGGGGGTGTAATATGTGTTGCCTACTTTTACCGTGCGCGCTGATGAATATTAATAGCGTAGATGTTTGAATATTCCCATTTAAACAAAAGACCAACTGGAGATTATGGGATATTGGCCCATCACTTATTATTGGCTATTTGTCTTGCCACACACCCAGTGGAAATAACGACGAGACTTTCAGTGGTTTTTTTTGGTTTAGTCCAGAAAAACACCAGAATTGTTTATTTGAAAGCTAAACGCAAACATAGTAAAGAAAGAAAGAGCAAACACACTATTGACAATATTAACATTTTCACATTTGACAATAATCCTCTCCCAATTCAGAGAGGCTCGGCCGGGGAGCATCACGCCGAGCAGCGTGCGCCCGTGTTAATATTCACTTCTTCTCTGACAACATATCTTGTTAGCCTGCAAGCGGGATCATTCCACTGGCCCGGGGGCGTGGCCCGCCGTCCCGGGCCCACCGCGCCAGGGCCATTGGACATAAGCCCCGTCGACCTCGCCCTGGCCGCTGCCGCCCGCGGTGACCGGCTCTGGCTGGGGCGGCGACGCGGGGAAACAACCGGTATAGGAGCAATGGCCGGGTCGGGGTTCCTTGGAAGGCCGATAGTGCGAAGTTCCGGATTGCCCGGAAACGCGCGTGTCTTTTTCAACGCCATCAGCGGTCTGGAGAAAAAAAAGAAAAGAACGGAGAAGGCCGGGCCAGGCAGTCAGAAGACGCCGGATCTGCCGCTCTATGACGGAGTAATGCCTCCACCCCGCGCCTCCCTCCCCTCGCTACTGCCAACTGTCTCTTCCTCCCAGTCTTCCATCTCTTCTATCTCTCTCGTCTCGAGCCTTCTTCCAACTTCCTCTGCCGCCCCCCCCCCGCCCCCCGCCCCAGCGGCTAACACCTCAAACCGGGGGGGTGGGGGGGAGGGGGGTATGGCACCTCTTTCTCTCCCTCTCTCCTTCTCCCTTTCTTCCACTCTCACCCTCCTTCTCTTTATCTCTCTATCATTCTCTCCCTCCCTCTCCTCTCCCTACTCCCACTGTCTCTTTCTCTCCATCTTCATCTCTCTCTGTCTTTCTCCTCCCTCCCCCCCTCCCCCCTCTCTCTCTGTTGCTGAGACGAGTCCTTAACTCTCACTGACTCGCCTCATCACAAACATTTGATCTCTCGCTCTCCGGGCGGTGAATAGAACACACTGTTCCTCCCGGCTGCTGCTCGTTTCTTTTTTTTATGTGACATTTACGGGTGCTTTTAAATGCTACCAAGGCTCGCATTTGAAAATATTGACATTTCATTAAGTCAAGTTGACTTTTCCGAGACACTAGCTTCACATGCAAGTCAAGTTGACTTTCCAAAGACCCTTTTCATGGAGCCTATATGTCAAGTTGTCTTTCTGAGACACTTGCGTCACCTGTAAATCTAGTTGACTTTCGGAGACCTTAGCTTCAACCCTAAGTCTAGTTGACTTTTCAGAGACCTTAGCTTCAACCCTAAGTCTAGTTGACTTTCGGAGACCTTAGCTTCACCCCTAAGTCTAGTTGACTTTCGGAGACCTTAGCTTCACCCGTAAGTCTAGTTGACTTTTCAGAGACCTTAGCTTCAACCCTAAGTCTAGTTGACTTTCGGAGACCTTAGCTTCACCCCTAAGTCTAGTTGACTTTCGGAGACCTTAGCTTCACCCCTAAGTCTAGTTGACTTTCGGAGACCTTAGCTTCAACCCTAAGTCTAGTTGACTTTCAGAGACCTTAGCTTCACCCGTAAGTTTAGTTGACTTTCAGAGACCTTAGCTTCACCCGTAAGTCTAGTTGACTTTCGGAGACCTTAGCTTCACCCCTAAGTCTAGTTGACTTTCGGAGACCTTAGCTTCACCCGTAAGTCTTTGTTGATCTAGGAGCTTACTTGCCTATGATGTGTGTGCCTGTGTGCACAACAAACACCACCACACACACACACACACACACACTGCGAGCCATCTGCCCATCATTAAATGTGTGTGTGCGTATGTGTGTGTGCGTATGTGTGTGTGTGCGCGTGTGTGTGTGTGTGTGTAGCCCGGCCCGGCGCTGTGAAGGATGCGATGCGTATGTTTTTAACGGGGAGCAGGTGAGGCCGCTACGCCGCCGCTCAGACGCTAGCCAGCACCTCGCCTGCTAAAGCAGATGCTCCGCGCGACGCTGTTCAAGCTAATGTCTGCGCCGCAACGGCAACGACAGCACGGCTCCTCCTCACCGGGGTGAGCGAGATGGAGGGAATCGGTTGCTAGGAGACAGCCGCACATCCCCGGCGAAAAAAGGAATATCTGCGCCGTGCGCCGAGCGGATGCAATCTCCTCCCTCCCACACCTTCTAGCGCTCGCTATCTCCCGCCTCGACGCATTTCTCTCCAAGTCGCACTCTGTCGACATGTCAATCAAAAAGACGGGGGCAAAAAAGACATTATTTTCCCTATTTTATGAAAGTCAGTCTTCCCTCCATGGGAAATAAGTATTTCAATATGTCAAATTGAATTTTGTTACCCCATCATAGGGAAGATATAGAGTTACAGGTTTGTTTCTCAGCTTATTTAAATCGATTATCTCATCCTAGTGCGCTTTCCCGGGCCATTCCCAGTCCTGGGTCGTGGGGGGGGTGTAATATGTGTTGCCTACTTTACGTGTGCGCTGATGAATATTAATAGCGTAGATGTTGAATATTTCCCATTTAAACAAAAGACCAACTGGAGATTATGGGATATTGGCCCATCACTTATTATTGGCTATTTGTCTTGCCACACACCCAGTGGAAATAACGACGAGACTTTCAGTGGTTTTTTTTGGTTTAGTCCAGAAAAACACCAGAATTGTTTATTTGAAAGCTAAACGCAAACATAGTAAAGAAAGAAAGAGCAAACACACTATTGACAATATTAACATTTCACATTTACAATATCCTCCCCATTCAGAGAGGCTCGGCGGGGAGCATCACGCCAAGCGCGTGCGCCCGTGTTAATATTTACTTCTTCTTGCAACATATCTTGTAGCCCTGCAGCGGGATCTTCCACTGGCCCTGGGGGGCGTCGCCGCCGCCGGCCACCGCCGCCAGGGCCATTGGACACGCCCCGTTGACCTCGCCCTGCCCCCGCTCGGCCCGCGGTGACCGGCTCTGGTGGGCGGCGACGCCGAGGGGGAAACACAGCGGTATCACAATGCCTTGGTCGGGTTTCTTGAAGGCCGATATCAAGTTGCCGATTGCCCGGAAACGCCGTTTTTTCACGCCATCAGCGGTCTGGAGAAAAAAAAAAAGAAGGAGAGGCCGGGGCCAGTAGTCAGAGACGCTCGATCTGCCCTCTATCCTTCCCTCCCTCCCTCCCCTCTCGCTACTGCCACTGTCTCTTTCTCTCCATCTTCCTCTCTTCCTCTATCTCTCCGTCTCGCTCTCTCTTTCTCCACATCCTCTGCCCCCTCCCCCCCCCCCCCCCCCCCCCCAGCACTACATCAAACCGGGGGGGAGGGGGGTATGGCACCTCTCCCTCTCTCCTTCTCCCTTTCTTCCACTCTCACCCTACTTCTCTTTATCTCTCTATCATTCTCTCCCTCCCTCTCCTCTCCCTACTCCCACTGTCTCTTTCTCTCCATCTTCATCTCTCTCTGTCTTTCTCCTCCCTCCCCCCCCTCCCCCCTCTCTCTCTGTTGCTGAGACGAGTCCTTAACTCTCACTGACTCGCCTCATCACAAACATTTGATCTCTCGCTCTCCGGGCGGTGAATAGAACACACTGTTCCTCCCGGCTGCTGCTCGTTTCTTTTTTTTATGTGACATTTACGGGTGCTTTTAAATGCTACCAAGGCTCGCATTTGAAAATATTGACATTTCATTAAGTCAAGTTGACTTTTCCGAGACACTAGCTTCACATGCAAGTCAAGTTGACTTTCCAAAGACCCTTTTCATGGAGCCTATATGTCAAGTTGTCTTTCTGAGACACTTGCGTCACCTGTAAATCTAGTTGACTTTCAGAGACCTTAGCTTCACCCGTAAGTCTAGTTGACTTTCGGAGACCTTAGCTTCACCCCTAAGTCTAGTTGACTTTCGGAGACCTTAGCTTCACCCGTAAGTCTAGTTGACTTTCGGAGACCTTAGCTTCACCCGTAAGTCTAGTTGACTTTCAGAGACCTTAGCTTCACCCGTAAGTCTAGTTGACTTTCAGAGACCTTAGCTTCACCCGTAAGTCTAGTTGACTTTCAGAGACCTTAGCTTCACCCGTAAGTCTAGTTGACTTTCGGAGACCTTAGCTTCACCCGTAAGTCTAGTGAACTTTTCATTTGAAAGCTAAACGCAAACATAGTAAAGAAAGAAAGAGCAAACACACTATTGACAATATTAACATTTCACATTTACAATATCCTCCCCATTCAGAGAGGCTCGGCGGGGAGCATCACGCCAAGCGCGTGCGCCCGTGTTAATATTTACTTCTTCTTGCAACATATCTTGTAGCCCTGCAGCGGGATCTTCCACTGGCCCTGGGGGGCGTCGCCGCCGCCGGCCACCGCCGCCAGGGCCATTGGACACGCCCCGTTGACCTCGCCCTGCCCCCGCTCGGCCCGCGGTGACCGGCTCTGGTGGGCGGCGACGCCGAGGGGGAAACACAGCGGTATCACAATGCCTTGGTCGGGTTTCTTGAAGGCCGATATCAAGTTCCCGATTGCCCGGAAACGCCGTTTTTTCACGCCATCAGCGGTCTGGAGAAAAAAAAAAAGAAGGAGAGGCCGGGGCCAGCAGTCAGAGACGCTCGATCTGCCCTCTATCCTTCCCTCCCTCCCTCCCCTCTCGCTACTGCCACTGTCTCTTTCTCTCCATCTTCCTCTCTTCCTCTATCTCTCCGTCTCGCTCTCTCTTTCTCCACATCCTCTGCCCCCTCCCCCCCCCCCCCCCCCCCCCCAGCACTACATCAAACCGGGGGGGGGAGGGGGGTATGGCACCTTCTCTCCCTCTCTCCTTCTCCCTTTCTTCCACTCTCACCCTCCTTCTCTTTATCTCTCTATCATTCTCTCCCTCCCTCTCCTCTCCCTACTCCCACTGTCTCTTTCTCTCCATCTTCATCTCTCTCTGTCTTTCTCCTCCCTCCCCCCCTCCCCCCCCCTCTCTCTCTGTTGCTGAGACGAGTCCTTAACTCTCACTGACTCGCCTCATCACAAACATTTGATCTCTCGCTCTCCGGGCGGTGAATAGAACACACTGTTCCTCCCGGCTGCTGCTCGTTTCTTTTTTTTATGTGACATTTACGGGTGCTTTTAAATGCTACCAAGGCTCGCATTTGAAAATATTGACATTTCATTAAGTCAAGTTGACTTTTCCGAGACACTAGCTTCACATGCAAGTCAAGTTGACTTTCCAAAGACCCTTTTCATGGAGCCTATATGTCAAGTTGTCTTTCTGAGACACTTGCGTCACCTGTAAATCTAGTTGACTTTCGGAGACCTTAGCTTCACCCCTAAGTCTAGTTGACTTTTCAGAGACCTTAGCTTCAACCCTAAGTCTAGTTGACTTTCGGAGACCTTAGCTTCACCCGTAAGTCTAGTTGACTTTCGGAGACCTTAGCTTCACCCGTAAGTCTAGTTGACTTTCGGAGACCTTAGCTTCACCCGTAAGTCTAGTTGACTTTCGGAGACCTTAGCTTCACCCGTAAGTCTAGTTGACTTTCGGAGACCTTAGCTTCACCCCTAAGTCTAGTTGACTTTCGGAGACCTTAGCTTCACCCCTAAGTCTAGTTGACTTTCGGAGACCTTAGCTTCACCCGTAAGTCTAGTTGACTTTCAGAGACCTTAGCTTCACCCGTAAGTCTAGTTGACTTTCAGAGACCTTAGCTTCACCCGTAAGTCTAGTTGACTTTCGGAGACCTTAGCTTCACCCGTAAGTCTAGTTGACTTTCAGAGACCTTAGCTTCACCCGTAAGTCTAGTTGACTTTCGGAGACCCTAGCTTCACCCGTAAGTCTAGTTGACTTTCAGAGACCCTAGCTTCACCTGTAAGTCTAGTTGACTTTCAGAGACCCTAGCTTCACCTGTAAGTCTAGTTGACTTTCAGAGACCCTAGCTTCACCCGTAAGTCTAGTTGACTTTCAGAGAGCCTAGCTTCACCCGTAAGTCTAGTTGACTTTCAGAGACCTTAGCTTCACCCGTAAGTCTAGTTGACTTTCAGAGACCTTAGCTTCACCCGTAAGTCTAGTTGACTTTCAGAGACCTTAGCTTCACCCGTAAGTCTAGTTGACTTTCAGAGACCTTAGCTTCACCCGTAAGTCTAGTTGACTTTCAGAGACCCTAGCTTCACCTGTAAGTCTAGTTGACTTTCAGAGACCCTAGCTTCACCCGTAAGTCTAGTTGACTTTCAGAGACCTTAGCTTCACCCGTAAGTCTAGTTGACTTTCGGAGACCTTAGCTTCACCCGTAAGTCTAGTGAACTTTTCAGAGACACTAGCTCTACACAAGTTCTCAGTTGGGAAATATAGCAGATTTACTGAGCTTGGCCTTCCAGGATTCTCCCATCCAGTGCTGACAGTGGTAATATCTCACAATGTGTCTGCATGGAGCTGCCTTACTGGAACTAACCAGAGACCCTGGCCTATGGGGATATGGATTTCAGGATCACATCAGCCAATGCAAGAATAAGCACTAAAAAAATAATTGGCCCTTCATCTACGAAGTCAGAGGGTAGACCTGCTTTTAGGTTTTCTTGGTGCATTTGTGGAGTTCAAATTAACATGCTGGATGAGGAAAGAAGAACTGAAATTACTCGCTTAGATGTTAATTTACATCTTTATAATGTTTAAGCGCATGGTGTGCTCCAAATATGCATATCGTTTGAGAATTTGACAACAACGGGGAGAAGAAATCAGATATTTTCTGGGGTAACAAGTCTAAAGAAGTACAACATTTGACAAATTGGTGTTTTTACAAAATACAACCTTTGACAAAGGAAGTGAAGTTACATTAAATATTGAAAGAATGAATTATACAAGTGCAGCACAGATGGTTTTCGTAACCTTTCAGCCGTTGCGTAAGAAGACACGCAACCATCTATCAACAGGATTCGTCAATAGAGCTTTTTCTCTCGCATTGATCTTTGCAGTCATGCAGTTTTATCGTACCGGTAACACAGACAGCGCGGGAATAGACCTAATCGCACAGCGGAAAAATATAGAAATCGGAAGTTTCAAAATCAAATCAACCTATTACAACACAATAAAGTGTATAAAACCAGTAAAAAAGTATTACCATTTTGTCAACTAAGGACTTGGATCATCTGTGAAGGGGGGAATAGAATAATGTATTTTCTTTCACCCTTTCCTGAAGACGTCAGGTATTTTGAATAGTGAATATCTAAAAGCAATCTATTTTATGGCGTTACATAAAATACTTTAAATGCAAATTCGATCACTGCTCCTCATGGCAATGTGTTTGAGATCGGCTCTCTCACCATCAGCCAATCACAGCGGCCCGGAGTTCCATCTCTGCTTCCCCACAATATTTCATTAAAGGGATTGATACGAGAATAATGAAAGCTTTTATTGAGCTTTTGGTAATATTCATGTAACTTAGCTCTCTCTCCTTCTCTATTATATTGACGCTGTCAGAAAGGGAGAAAAGTCTGTGTGTGTGTGTGTGTGTGTGTGTGTGTGTGGGTGTATAAAGTTTTTACAACACGATGTTGGTTCTTAGTTGTTAAGCTTTGACTTCTGACGTCTCTATAAACACACATATTTTGGGGACCTCGCTAACCCTAAAAGGCTTACTTTGATATCGAATCAGTCAAATCATCACCATCATAGGCAGCTATTTCTCAAATACTTTACTCACTCCTTTTGTTGTCTCTCATTTGCCTCAAATTTAGCATTTAGTAGATTGTTTTTCCATACGCTTTTATCCAAAGCGGCTCAAAATGCAGGTAATTTAGGAGCAGGTGTAGTGGGTTAGGCATCGAGCATCATGGACTTAGGCCATGATAAATTGACGTCGACACCCAGTATATTCACAGGCCACACACACACACACACACACACACACACACACACACACACACTAATACTATCGTTGTTTCAGCACAACGAGAGGCCGGTTGGAGGAATTCCAGCTTAGAGAGAGAGAGAGAGACAGAGAAGTAGTAAGAAGTCTTACGTCTGCTGTCCACACTTTTTTTTTCACATCCAGCCGCAGTCTGTATGTGAAGACAAATCCTTTGCACCTATGGATGGGGTGGGGGGGGGGGGGGGGGGGGGTGTTATTGACATTATTCGGTTTTATTTATGCTTCATCTGCACAACGTACCGTCGCACCTGAGAACAAAACAAGTATGCAAAAAAGATTGGGTGCGTGTGTCATAAAAAAACAAAAAAACAAAGAAAAGGAGAAGAAGAAAGGGAAAAAAAACAAAAAAACCAGCAAATCAGATTGCCCGCGGGACTTTTGGGCCCGCTGGTCCTGCTGGGACGACGGTAACCGACTCATAGAATTGAAAGATCTGCTGAATTTGCACTTCAGCCTGCCTAGTTGTGCCACCATTGCACCACTGGAGACAGATATTATGTGTGTGTGTGCATGTGTGTGCGTGCATTTATGCATTTGTATGTGTATGTGTGTATGCGCACGTGTGTGTGTGTGTGTGTTGGTGTGTGTGTGTGTGTGTGTGTGTGTGTGTGTGTACTACTCACAGCACGCACAGGCAGAAGACCCCGGGCATGGTCTCACTGTCTCGGATGAGGTAACAGCCGTCCCGCCCGTCCTGCGCCAGGCGCCTCTCGCCCTCCTCCTTGCCGATGGCTCGGTGGTAAACAGGCACGTCCTCCATCACGCTTATCCACAGGCTGCTGTGGGCTTGAAAAACCCTTTTAAGCCTCCTCCAACTCTCCTTGACTGACTCCCCACCCCCCCTCACTTTCATTCTCTCCTTTATCTCTCTCGGTCCTCTCTCTCTCTCTCTCTCTCTCTTCTCCTACCCTACCTCCTTCTCTCTTCTCTCTCTCTCAACTCATCCCTCCTCCTCTCCTCCTCTCTCTTCGTCTCTCCTCTCTCTCCTCTCTCTCTCTCTCTCTCTCTCTCTCTCTCTCTCTTTCCTCGGCTCCGCTCCGCCGCGGTATCTTCAACTTGCATCTTTCCACCCCAGGTGAGCCCTGTCTCTGTGTCCCTGTTGGTGTGCCAGGTGAGGGTCAGGGCGCAGGTGAGGCAGAGACGGGGTCAAAAGAGCGACCTGGACTCGATATTTGCGGAGGAGAGACTCTGAAGAGTCTGATTCCCCGCTGTCCAAAAATGTGAGCTGCTGACAGGGCCAAGTGTTTGGCTGCCTGCTAAGCTACCGCCACCTCCACCGAAGCAGCACCTCCACCAGCACAGCCAAGCACCTCCAACGCCAGCACCACCAGCACCTCAACCAGCACCTCCACCAGCACCACCAGCACCACGTCACCCGGCCCTGACACAGTCTGCTCTGGAACCCCGGGTGTGTGTGTGTTGTGTCATCTCTTGCTCTTTATGTCCCCCACGCTCTCTCTCTCTCCCCCTCTCTCTCTCTCTCCCCTCTCTCTCTCTCTCTCCCACTCTCTCTCTCTCCCTCTCTCTCTCTCTCTCCCACTCTCTCTCTCTCTCAATTTACATTTTTTATTTTAATTTCTTCAATTTAAAGAGCTTTATTGGCATGGGAAACGTACATTAACATTGCCAAAGCGGGTGGTAAATAAAAAGTATACTTATAAAGAACTAAATATATACAGTAAAAGTAAAAAGAAAATATATAAAAAATACAAAAATATAAAAATACAAAAATAAGATACAATAAAAGGAAAAAAGAAAGTAGAAGAAATTAAATATAAATGTTTTTACCAAAAAAATGAAATAAAAAGATATATATATAAAATATATATATACATATATATATCCTCTCTCTCTCTCTCTGTCTGTCTGTCTCTCTCTCTCTCTGTCTGTCTCTCTGTCTGTCTCACTCTGTTTCTCACACCTTTTACAACAGGAAATGACCTACAAAGACATCCAACAGCTGCTTTCCCTCGCTTGCTAGCTTGTGGGAGTGCAGTAGCATAGCAAAGGAGTCGGTCTCTTTATCAACAAAACATATTTTTTTTCATTTGAAGAATATATACTGTATGTCGCATATACATGTGTGTGTGTGTGTGTGTGTGTGTGTGTGTGTGAATATGCGGCTTCTTCCTTATCACCTTCAAATACACACACTCAAATGTACAAAAACGTAGAATTATATACTCTATATATATATTATAAAATTGCTTTTACACGCTGGATATATGTGCAGTATATATAGCCGTGGTTGCCAGCGACGACAGCACACGTCGCTAACACAACTCGGTGATCTTGTCCTCTGATAAGCATGTGGCTGTGAGACGCTCACTTCGGAACGATGCTCGCCACAGACAGACGGGTAGGCCTGCCTGCAACCCTAACCCCTGCCTGCAACCCCAACCTCAAATCTGTCCAATTTGTGTCCAAAATAGATGTAGATTTCGACGTACAAATGGAGACAGACAACAGATGAATAAGTGGGCTTATTTAACGGCCTGATGAATTGATTCATTACTCAGTTAAACGGCCGATGATTGAGTCGTCCAAAGTGCGGCCCGTAGCTTTGATAACGGTGAGCGGTGCATTATTGCGTCTTTCGGATGCGGAAGCCTCTCCGTCCTAACATGGCGTGCTCAGGGGGGGGGGA
This sequence comes from Coryphaenoides rupestris, assembly GCA_002895965.2. NCBI lineage: Eukaryota > Metazoa > Chordata > Actinopteri > Gadiformes > Macrouridae > Coryphaenoides > Coryphaenoides rupestris. Next base: position 63,620 of record PIJE02001916.1, on the reverse strand, counting down.
CACGCGGAGAGACGGCGGTCGCACTACTAGTCTTAACCTAATCCTTGACTTTTGTACCGCTGTCAAATCACACAATATTCCTCGTAGGGTTGTTTTTTTTTTCCACCTCCAGGTCAAATTCAATGGGGAAGCAGTTTTTATACATCCAGAAATTGTACATGAGTCATCTGTCTGTGTCTCAGGCATTTCTCCCGGTGGCACAGAGACAGATCATGAGCGCAGGGACCTTGGGGGCCCCATCTTCCAGCGCAGACCATGGGCATCGACGGCGCACTGGCGCCCCCCAGTGGCCACTCGAGGCACTGCGCTATGAACGTTTCCTTGTTGGCCTGGTTAAACCTACATTACACCAAATTAATTCCTCTATTTAAATGTCCTTCTGCATCATATGAATACGGTTTGCGTCGTCGGCCTCACAGACAAGACGAGCCCAGCGTCAATGCAGAATGTGTCCAATCCATAGAGAAAAAAACGCAGATAACAGAGGCTGATAACTCATCGATTCACTGGCGACTCGCAGGCGGCTCAGGCCTGGACGTCAACAAACAGAAAGTGAACCCGTTGCTTCACGTATAGTAGGTCTACAACCATGTCAGTACACCGAGAGAGATGTGTGATAAGCGGAATTGATACATGAGGAATGCAAATGATGCTGGCTGAGTGTGTGTGTGTGTGTGAGAGTGTGTGTGTGTGTGCGTGTGTGTGTGTGTGTGTGTGAGTGTGTGTGTGTGTGTGTCCATCTGTCTGGGTAATAATCCGTGAACTCTCACACGCACAGGTGGGGAATGCGTGCCGTCGTGGGCACAGCTGTGGAGTTGTCTGGGGGCACAAGATAAACATTGATAACGCACAATGAATCTCAAGCAACCGTAGCCTAAATAAACAAGCGGCCGACGGAAAAATAAATCAATGTTTTGTTAAGAGAAAATATGAGTCCTTTATTTATCATGTTGATATGTCCAAGACGATGATAAAAAATACAATTCATAAACTGTGCGTTGATATCTTTTGACCTTGAAGACGTGGCTTATATTTCAGACAAATCCTACAGTGTTTCATCATTACCTTCACGTTCACCCCCCCTCTCCCCCCCCCACCCCCCGCACGTCAAACACTCTCAGACACGCTAAAGACTCGCGTTCGCGTTAGCGTTCCTTCTCCCCGATGTCTCACGTATGAGAACATCTTCAGGAATGTCTCAGTCAACATTAATTACCAGCTGAGTGTTACACCAACAGCACACTTATTACAGTTCAGCAGTCACTCGACACCCACGCAGAGACTCGTCTGTCTCCGGCAGCTCAGAGTCAGAGCAGGAAAGGAGGAGGAGGAGGACGAGGACGAGGAGGAGGTCAAAAAAAAGAAACAAAAAAAGGCGACCTCTCAGTGCAGCCCCGGCGTCTCCACGATGGCCAGGTCCTTGAGGTCGCTGAGTTTCCGTGAGAAGGAGCTGAGGCGGGTGCTGAAGGAGCCCCTCTTCTGGTCGCCGGGCTCCCCGGGGGGCCTCAGGCACGCACACAGCCCCTTGCAAAGGCCCCCCAGACGGCCCCGGAAGTGGTTCCCGATGAAGCAGTAGAGCACGGGGTTGACGGCCGAGTTGGAGAAGCCCAGGCACAGCGTGAGCGAGGTGAGGTTGGCCACCGCCCATTCCAGCCAGCAGCCGCCCAGCAGGCCGTGGCCGCTCAGCACGTCCAGCAGGGTCAGGCAGTGGAAGGGGAACCAGCAGAAGAAGAAGGCCAGCACCACGGCCGCCACCGTCCACAGCACCCTCTCCAGGCCCCGGCCCTCCAGGGACATGCCTCCGGTGCCGGTGCCGCCGCCGCCGCCGCAGCCACGGCCCCCCGCGCTCATACTGCCGTTGGCGTAGGCGAAGGGGGTGGGCGGGCGGTCCGACTCAGCCCTGTGGCTCAGCTGGGAGTCCAGGGACCTGTTGGTGCCCGAGCACGAGGATCGCTCGCCGTGCGCCGGGGCCCTGCGCCTCAACCACACCCCAGAGCCGGCCAGCAGGTGTCTGCCGATGACGTAGTAGCAGGAGGAGATGACCACCAGGGGGAGCAGGAAGGCCAGCAGGATCTTCATCCAGGCCAGGCCCAGGTACCAGTAGTGGTGGGGGTAGAGCACGGCGCACGCCTCCACGCCCAGCTGCTGGAGGGGGTAGGTGTCACGCAGGACCACCGTGGGCGCCGCGCACGCCAGCGCCAGCGCCCAGGCCAGCACGCAGGTGAGCCGCGCACGCTTGGGGTCGCGGGCGCTCTGCGAACGCAGCGGGTGCACGATGGCCAGGTAGCGGTCCATGCTCATGCACACGATGAAGAAGATGGAGGCGTAGAGGTTGAGGTGGAGCAGCCCGCCGCACAGCTTGCAGGCGAAGCGTCCGAAGGGCCAGTGGAAGCCCAGGGCGTAGTAGACGGCCCACAGCGGCAGGGAGAGCAGGAAGAGCAGGTCGGAGACGCACAGGTTCAGCATGAAGGTGTTGGCCACCGAGCGCCGAGCGCTGCCGCCGTGGGCCAGCACGTACACGGCCAGGGCGTTGCCCACGGTGCCCAGCACGCAGATGACGCCGAAGAGCGCCGGGATGAGGGTGCTCTGCGGCAGACGGGACCACCCGGGGCAGAGGGCGTCAAAGGAGGCGTTGAGCGGCTCCGTGGGGGACGGCGGCGGGGAGGTGGAGTTGAAGAGCAGGGTCTCCATGGTGGCGGAGGCGGTTTTGCGTGTGGAGATGGACCGAGAGGTTTAAGTTGGGCTTTGGTCTGTCAGCAGGAGGGGAGGAAGAAGAGAGAAAAAAATAAAAAAACAGGACATTATTGTAACTCCTCAATTGCTGCCAAAAAGATCTCAAAGCGTGTTCAACTTTGTAATGGCTTAGTCTCCACGTTGTTAGGAAATCAAATTAAAACCTTTCCCAGGGTGGGCCGACGTCAAATACATGTAAATGAGCTGTAGTAGTGATTAGATTACAAGGGATGATGTCTGGGCCCAAATAATGGGCTGAAAAATGAGCAGCATTTTCAAATGATTCATGGTTGCTGATAAAAGAATGAACATTTTTAATTATAGAAACCCGTCCTTAGCGCTTAAATAAATCATATAAGACACTCCAAGTGATCACAAAACATTAGCAAACTTTACACTTCTCAAATACAGAACATAGTGGTTAGGAGCTATCGGCATCTGTTGTTGGTCTGATACAAGCATTTTATAACCATAATGAATAATTAATTACATAATATATGTATTACTTGTAAGCGCAGTATATTCTAAGCCATACCGCCAATGATGGTAATAAAACGACAAAGCACTTTTATGTGCCAACAAAACAAATATCACATTTTATTACCTTTTTGGGGGCACCAACTCCCTCGTCCTCGTCGTCCGGGTGTTTCTAAAGGTCTGTGTTGGAAGAGTCCATCTTTTGATAGCGTGTGCGTGTGGTTTAGCAGTCCTCAAGGCCAGCTTAGCAGGACAGGGGCCATACACAGCGCTGTGTCCCCCGCCCCCCTCCCACTGTGCTCTGGGTGGCTGCTGTGTGTGTGTGTGTGTGTGGCTGTGTGTGGCTGTGGCTATGGCTGCCTGTGTGTGTGTGTGTGTGTGTGGGGAAAGGCAACAGCGGGAACGGGAAGGGCCTGAGAGCAAGGGCAGCACCTCACGCGTTGCCGCCGGTCCTTAATGAGGCACCTGGAGGGCCCTGCTGGTGTGTTGCAAAAGCAGGGGAAGCTGCTTATGCGGCGTCGCCTTCGCCACTTTCTCTCTCTCTCTCCCGCTCTCTCTCTCTCTCTCTCTCTCTCTCTCTCTCTCTCTCTCTCTCTCCCTCCTCTCTCTCTCTCCCTCTCTCTCTCTCTCTCTCTCTCTCTCTCCCTCTCTCTCTCTCTCTCTCTCTCTCCTCTCTCTCTCCTCTCTCTCCCTCTCTCTACCTCTCTCTCTCTCTCTCTCTCTCTCTCTCTCTCTCTCTCTCTCTCTCTCTCTCTCTCTCTCTCTCTCTCTCTCCCTCTCTCTCTCTACCCCCCCCTCCCCTCCCCTCTCCTTGAGCCTCTGGTTGACTTCCGTCAAGCCAGAGTAAATATTTCCCATGGCTTATCTGTCCATTTGTGGCAAAACAAAATATGACACATTCATAACAAACAGCGGTACGCTAATTAACATAACGACCCCCAGGGTCATATGCCACATCCAGGACATACTGGCTCTCAGGCCACCCTGTACAGTGTGTGTGTGTGTGTGTGTGTGTGTGTGTGTGTGTGTGTGTGTGTGTGTGTGTGTGTGTGTATATGTGTTGTGTGGTGTGTGTGTGTGTGTTGTGTTTGCTGTGTGTGTGTCTGTGTGTCTTGTCTATTTGTTGTAGTGTGGTGTGGGTTATTTGGTGTGTGTGTGTGTGTGTGTGTGTGTGTGTGTGTGTGGGTGTGTGTGTGTGTGTATGTGTGTGTGTGTGTGTGTGTGTGTGTGTATGTATAGTGTGTGTGTGTGTGTGTGTGTGTGTGTGTGTGTGTGTGAGAGGAGAGAGAAGAGAGAGAGCGAGAGAAAGAGAGAGGGAGAGGAGAGAGAGAGAGAGAGAGAGAGAGAGAGAGAGAGAGAGGAGTGGTGTGTGTGTGTATATTGATATGGACGGAGTAGCCGCCTCTCTCTGTGCTGCTTGGCGCGGGTCCAGGTACAGTCCAGCCCCTCTCAGCCGCCCCCGACCCCCCCCCCCCCCCCCCCCCCCCCTTCCCTTCCTCACTCAGGTGAGGGAGAGAGGGGAGAGAGGAGAGAGCGAGGGAGAGAGAGGGGGAGAGAGAGGGGGAGAGAGGGAGGGAGAGAGAGAGGGAGAGAGCGAGGGAGAGAGAGGGGAGAGAGAGGGGGAGAGAGGGAGGGAGAGAGAGAGGGATTGAGATACAGAGAGGGAGATGAATGAGGAGGAGGAGGAGGAGATACTGCAGCAGGGAGTCAAGCAGAAGATGAGAGAGAGGAGAAGCGATGGGAGGCGGAGGAGAGAGGGACGGGAGAGGAGAAGAGTTTCCCTTCAGTGCTTTTTCATTAAAGCCTCCGCGAGGAGTTAATAAACGAGATGCACACGACCCTGAGAGTGATTACATCCCAACCCGCTTTGATCAATAATGCGGTCTGTGTGTTTGTGTGCGTGTGTGTGTGTGTGTGTGTGTGTACATAAGGGCATATCGGTGCACTCACCCACCCACTCACTCACACAGAGACACACACACTGACACACACACTGACACACACACTGACACACACACCCTAAAAAAACCCCCCAAACCCACGTCCATGCATGAGCGCCCGCCGTGGTCCTACCGCTACAATGCGCGGCATGAACCCGTCTCGTGTTTGTTCTGAGCGCCTTCATCATTCTGGCCCATTGAGTAGCTATCGGGACGCGGTTTAATCGCCATGGGAACGGCGATGGAGGAGATGATCGATGGGGGAGCGGATTGTGTCTTTAAAGGGCTCCGTGGCGGCCGTCCACGAGCTAGTTAGCTACACATGGCATCGCGCGGCGCTACGTACTCGCCTGTGGAATGAGGAATTCGTGCAAAACTCTCAACGATTCTGTTTCTTGCATAATGTCTTGCATAACTCCTCGGGGCACAGCCGGGGTTACGGAACGTTTCTTAAGAGTCACAGAATAGAGATTAATCTATCATTATGCATGCTACGTAAACCAGGGAAATGTTTCCCCATTGGCACGCTGGGCATGCACAGTTGTTCAGACAAACACACGCACGCACGCGCACACACACACACACACGCACGCACGCATATAGACACACAAGAGGCCCTGTCCAAGAGATTAATTATGACACAGTGCAATGATCCAGAACATTTAAGGGCTCATGTTGTTAGCCAAGACAACCAAAGATGGCCGACCACAACTGAACTTTGTCTCAGACTCCGGCATTCTTCCGTCACTCCTGCTAGATGCACCGAGAGATAACTCTACTCTCTCTGTCTGTCTGTCGGTCTGTCGGTCTGTCTGTCTGTCTGTCTGTCTTTCGGACCTGCACACAGACACTTTCTCTTCTTAATACAAGCACAGCGCCCGGTTCTTCTGTTTGTCTGTTTGTTTGTTTGTTTGTCCTGTAGTCCTCTGTCCTCGATCAGTTCAGAGGGATAATCAGGCTGTTTGCTCGGGATCAATTATAAAGCCCAGCAGATAAGGAACAATGCATGTTGGTAAGCAGAAGGGATCGACCGTGCGTTGCTGCAGCCCCGGAGTGTCGAAACGTTATGTTTACTTTCACTGTGACTCGACTGTAAAACGTCTGTACCACTCGGGACTGGCACAGATTATGATATATATATACGATCCAAACCTTTTTCACCTCAAAAGGTCTTCGTCAGCATGCGGCCATTTGATAAGAATTAGATTTGGAGCAGAATGAGGAACGATTAAACCTCATTTCACTTCTGACTTGCTGGCCAATTTACATATATTTACATATAAGAGGTGGAACATAGATTGTATTCAGTATTAATATTGTAAATTGTCCCGACTAAAAACTAGAAATGTCAGGCAAGCAATTAACACACAGACGGGAAACAATATTATACAAACATTATTATCCTAGAGGAAGCCCATTTTTTTCAAATGAAACATACATCACGACGTAACAGTGTTTAGTGTTTCGTCATTACATTACAAATCAGATCTAGGGCTAAACTTAGCCCACCCCAAATACATCACTTCTGAATGCATGGGAAAATGGGGGCGCGCGGGGGGGGGGGTATGACGAACACACACACTCACACACACACACACACACACACACACACACACACTCACACACACACACGCACACACAAACCACAGCACTATGTATACATAATGTATGCAATGACATTTATTTGACGGCCCAGATTTTAGCCAGGTTTCTGGGAAGATAACCACGATGCCCGAAACTCCTCGCAAAAAAAACCACACAACTTGTTTCTCACAGGAAAATTCAGGTCGCGGGGAGGGTGGAGGGGAACAGGGGGGGGGGGGGTGTGGGTCAAAGTTCATGGGTCATGGTGGGGTTTTTTTTCTTCTTCTTCTTTAAACCCAACATCCTCCATGCGGTGTCTGGTCTGGCAGCAGTGGAGCTCTCTCTGCAACCCACACACTGATGCTGCTGCTGCTGCTGCTGCTTGCTTGCTGGCGGTCAAACACCAGAACCAACACTGTGGACGGCTCCTACTGGCTGGAGATAGCGCTGCTTACACAGCCAGGCTCAGGCTTCTGTCCAAGAGCAGAGGCCATAGAAATCGGCATCAACAGGAAGACGATCGGTTTTAGGCACTGCTGCGGTGAACCGCCTTGCATAAGAATGACAAACGATCAACACTTTTACCGACTGTCTTTAGTATACACAGCTCCCCGGGGAGTCGTCTTGTACCGTGCTCACACTCACACACCCCCCTCCCCCTTACGACATATGGGTGTGTTCCTGTTCAAACAATAGAAAAATGGTCTATTTAATTCTTCAATTGAATCTTCCAAAAGCTAAACTTTGGTGCCATGAGCGAAAGCCCAAATTCCCACGTGGGGTGCGTTAGTGTGCTTCGGAACAGGAAGTCTGAACTGCATTTAACTTGACTTGAAACTGACTTTTTTTTGTAACTGTTGCTCTCTCTCACACACACACACACACACACACACACACACACACACACACAGAGAGTGTCCCAGGGGTCATATGGCCGCTCTCCCTCACGCAGAGTTTATGAAGTCCAGGCCGATTCCTCTGCGGCGCAGCGGAGGGGTCGTAAAGATGGAAACAGATATACAGGTCCCCCGGCTGCGTGTTTTTGGAGCGGAGATAACCCAAAGCATGTGGTACCCGAGAAGGCTTTCACTCACTCAAGTGTCTGGGGACGACCCGGCACCGCTCCCACTAACTTTCCATGACTAACATGCAAAAAAAAGTAAAAGCAAAAAAAAACAAAATATCAAGGATGTTAAAAAATAAAAAGCCGAAATCCCACATTGCGTTAGCCATTGTCATGCACTGTGGTCATTATTAGTCATTATATATATATATATATATATATATATATATATATACACTCACCGGCCACTTTATTAGGTACACCTGTTCAACTGCTCATTAACGCAAATATCTAATCAGCCAATCACATGGCAGCAACTCAATGCATTTAGGCATGTAGACATGGCCGAGATGATCTGCTGAGGTTCAAACCCAGTATCACAATGGGGGGATTTTAGTGACTTTGAACGTGGCATGGTTGTTGGTGCCAGACGGGCTGGTCTGAGTATTTCAGCAACTGCTGATCTCCTGGGATTTTCACGCACGACCATCTCTAGGGTTTACAGAGAACGGTCCGAAAAAGAGAAAATATCCAGTGAGTGGCAGTTCTCTGGGCGCAAATGCCTTGTTGATGCCAGAGGTCAGAGGAGAATGGCCAGACTGGTTGGAGCTGATAGAAAGGCGACAGTAACTCAAACAGCCACTCGTCACAACCGAGGTATGCGGAAGAGCATTTCTGAACGTTTCTGAACACGTCGAACCTTGAAGCAGATGGGCTCCAGCAGCAGAAGACCCCACCGGGTGCCCCTCCTGTCAGCTAAGAACACGAAACTGAGGCTACAATTCATACAGGCTCACCAAAATTGGACAACAGAAGATTGGAAAAACGTGGCCTGGTCTGATGAGTCTCCATTTCTGCTGTGACATGCAGATGGTGGGGTCAGGCGTAAACAACATGAAAGCATGGATCCATCCTGCCTTGTATCAACGGTTCAGGCTGGTGGTGGTGATGTAATGGTGGTGGTGGTGGTGTAATGGTGTGGGGGATATTTTCTTGGCACACTTAGTACCATTTGAGCATCGTTTAAACGCCACAGCCTACCTGAGTATTGTTGCTGACCATGTCCATCCCTTTATGACCACAGTGGACCCATCTGCTGATGGCTACTTTCAGCAGGATAACGCGCCGTGTCACAAAGCTCAAATCATCTCAAACTGGTTTCTTAAACATGACAATAAGTTCAGTATGCTCAAATGGCCTCCACAATCACCAGATCTCAATCCACACCAGCACCTTTGGGATGTGATGGAACGGGAGATTCGCATCACGGATGTGCAGCCGACAAATCTGCAGCAACTGCGTGAAGCCATCATGTCAATATGGACCAAAATCTGGGAGGAATGTTTCCAGCACCTTGTTGAATCTATGCCATGAAGAATTAAGGCAGTTCTGAAGGCAAAGGGGGGTCCAACCCAGTACTAGCAAGGTGTACTTAATAAAGTAGCCGGTGAGTGTATTTCTAGCTCATATAGGCCTATATATATATATACACAGATATTTATCATATTGAGGAATTACTGTTTATATGTAAATATATTTATCAGATTGAAGACATCTCATCTGAAGAGCAGAAAAAAAATAGATTGCCAAAAACGAATGTCATTTTTAAATTTGATCACCGTTGATTTCCATAATTCAATCATTTATGTAATGTGGGGCAAGACAGTCACAGTAGACCAGCATAATGACATGCATATTTCATAGAAAGCAAAGCCAAACACTGCACGCATAATGAAAAATATCATTTATTCTGGCAAGCTCAATATCATCGTCTGAGCACATAGATTTTGGATGAAACAATCCTTCATTCCACAGTGCCCCCATGTGTATTGTGGTGGCACTGCAGCCTGATAAACAAACTGGTTCAATTACAACTGAGAATTTCTGTTTGAGACAGACGGAACAAAACAAACCAATCACACGTGTCATAAAGTTAGACAATATCAACAACAAACATCCGCACAACCTGAAGAGACTTCGGCTGTGTGTGTGTGTGTGTGTCTGCGTCTCGTGTGTGTATGCAAGAACTTGTTGTTCTTTTTTTAGTTACAAAAGAGTGACCTTTCACCATAATGACAACGGTAAAAAAAAAAAAGGTGTCCCTGTTGTTCGCCGGAGATTGAATTTGCTCTGAGTGATGGCGGTTTCAATACGCCCGTGGAGCCTGAGTGAACTCACTGCGAGACGGCAGCGCAGCAGCGCCTCGTGTGGCGACTCTAATAACACACTGCACCGAGCTGCACTGTGAATGCACAGCCCCAATACTGAGGTATACTCTTGATAGTACACCACACTACTGAGCTTTTACCATTTACTCTGATCGTGAACTAGTCAAAGTCAAAAGTCAAAGTGTTGTATTCGTCACAGTATATAACCATACTACGGAATTGTACACTCGATAGGATAGTATAGTATAGTATACGACTGCCGAGTAATACTCTGGTAGTACAGTATACTACTGAGCAATAGTGTGCACACTGGGCAATCAGGTGCGGGTGCTGTACAGGTCCTCGTCCTCTGGGCTCGACTGGCCGAAGTCCATCAGAGCCGGGTTAGCCTGGAAACCAGAGCCCCCTGCTGGCGGAAGAGGAGAAATGCGTCACACGGTGGGAAAATAATACATTATACAAAGGGTTGGCGTATAAAGTGTACTGCCTGGATTACGGTTGTTGCTCACTGTAGCAATGGTTAGCCTCATCGTGTGTGTGTGTGGTGTGTGTGTGTGTGTGTGTGTGTGTGTTACCTGTGGCTTGTGCAGGCGGTGTCTGCTCTGTGGGGGCTGGGGTGGTGCTGGATTCAGGGCCAGGCCCTGAATCTCCAGCTGTCTCTGCGGAGTACAAACATGGAAAGGTTAGTGGGCCATCAACGTCATCAGAGGAAGAGGTCATGTTGTGTGAAGGGCAGTGTAAGGGGGTGGGGTGGGGGGGGGGGTAGTGTGTCATGTTGTCCTACTGAATGATACCCTCAGCTCTTCAATAGAAATTTAGAGAAGCTCGAGAATTTTCAGAGTCGATAAAAGTATGATACTAATTTCAGTTTCAGATATTAGATATTTGTTAGAAAGGGAAATGTTCTTATGGATGATCATTGAAATTCACCCCACATTTGAGCTTGTCTGCAATCAGATATTGGATGTTCATGTCTAAAGTCTGATTTGTGAGACTAGAGCATGAATACACAAGGACTTGGATTCGCATGACTAACATGTGATGTAACCAGCAGAATTCAATACCTGCAATGTCCTTCACAGTCTCTGAAACCACAGGCTCCTCTGGGACGATGGGTTCTTCTAGAGCAGCAGGTTGCTCTGGAACGATGGGTTCTTCTAGAATGACGGGTTCTTCTAAAACAATGGGTTCTTCTTGAACAGCAGCTTGCTCTGGAACGATGGGCTCCTCTACAGCGATGGGTTCTTCTAAAACAGCAGGTTCAGGTAGCGCTGCCAGTTCTTCTACAACGGTGGGTTGCTCTGGAGCGACAGGCTCTTCTAGAGCAATGGGTTCTTCTTTGAGGACAATGGGTTCCTCGAGAATGATCGGTTCTACTATCACAGCGTGTTCCGGTAGTACTGCAGGTTCTTCTGGAAAGATGGGTTCCTCCAGAACAGCCGGTTCTTCTAGAACAGCAGGCTCCTCTGTAGTGGTGGGTTTTTGTAGAACAGCAGCTTGTTCTAGAACAGCAGCTTGCTCTAGGACGATGGGTTCTTCAGAAACAGGGCTTGACTCGACTGGAACACACTCTGCTGCTGTATCTGGATAAATAGAAACAAAACACACACAAGTTCCATCATTTGTAGAAAACACACACACACACACACACACACACACACACACACACACACACACACACACACATACATACACACATAAATACACACATACATACAGTTTCCTCTACCTGCAATGGACTCCTGAGAGGCCTCAGCCAGGGGTGTGGTGGTGGGTGGGGTCTCCTCTGCTGCAGGAAGTGGGCTTTCCGAGGCCACGGGCTCAGCGGGCGTGGCATCCGGCGCTGGGGTGGTCTCTGAGGTGGTGGGGGGCGGAGCGCCGTGGGGGGCGGGGTCTTCTGCCACCGGAGCGCCCAGCGTTGGCCCTGCGTCCAACTGTTGGAAGAGAACATACAGTATATATTGTATATTAAATGGAAATTAATAATGACTAACTCACATTTGGTCCTTTTTTAGATATTTGTATGGAAATATAGATAGGTTCAGCATTGTGCTCAATCTTTTTTGTGTGCAAAATTTGGACCAATGATTAAAACATGCACAGACGATCATCGTCATCATAATAATAATAATCATCATCATAATCATAATGACATTAAGGCCAGTTTCTTGAGGCTAACCTGCGGTGGTGGCACAGAGGCGACCAGGGCGTCTGCCACGGCCTCCCGGGGTTTGGAGGTGAACAGGGAGGCGGCGGAGGCGACGCTCCACTGGCCCGCCGCGTACAGCTTCCTGCCGCTCACCTGGTGGGGAGCAACAACAAGCCACAAGGGGGCGACGTTGGGGCCACTGACTTAAAAAGAAAAAATTGGTTGGGGTTGACTAGCGCCGGCTTACCTTGAGCGCGGCCACGGTGTGGGCCGGGTAGCACACGGCCGCCCCAGCGGCCACCATGCCCAGCGGCACCGCGAGCCGCTTGAAACGAGAGCCTGGAGCCGAGAGGGAGTGAGGCGGCACGGGGATGAGCGGGAAACGTCACACAGGATGAGCAGGAGGTAAGGAGGTGGGGAGGAGGAGGAGGAGGTGAGGAGTTGAGCAGGAGGTGAGAAGGAGGTCGTGGGGAGGTGAGGAGAAGATGAGGAGGAGGTGAGAAGGAGGAGTTGGTGGGGAGGTGAGGAGGAGGAGGTGGTGGGTAGGTGGACAGGAGGTGAGCAGGAGGTCATGTCACCGTGCGGTGAGTTGACATCACCGCACGGTGTGGTTGTATTAAAAAAAACAAAGGGGTCGTCTTGTGTAGCATGTTGTCTATGTTTGATGGTACGTTGTTATAAAAGGCAATTAAGATCAAGATATTTTATTTACATACCATACATAGTCTAATTGTAGTTGGAATCAGGATATGGTATTGCCATTAATAAAAAGACTCGTAAGGCTCGTTTGGATGAGAAAAAGCTTTATAAATCTGCATTTTCTTGCAAGCTGCCAGTTCTGTGGGGGAAGGGCAGTTCTCACTGATTCAGACTGGAGTGGAGAGAGTGGAGAGACAGCCACTAGAAATGTCCTATTGATTTCCATTGGGGTGTCATCTGGATAGACGCGCCCGACAACAACCATGTTGTTACTGACACCAGGCTGGGCAACAGTCACAACACTTTAACGAGAGTTCAAGTTGAGTGACTTTAACGGGTTTGTCATTAAGGAGATGGGGGGGCGGAGTCAAACACCCAAACCGGTATAGTCTATGCAGCCTCCATATCGTATGGGCCACCTAGGAATGTGTTCATCTATCCTATTCCCATCTGCATGGACAAACAGTGTGGTACTAAATACTGCGATTCCAAATAATTAAAACAAAAACCGTTTTGATTAAACAGATTGCCGGTTGCTGACTGGACAATCTGTTTGGGCTACCAACACTAGCTCCCAGAGCTGAGGCTCGGGTGTGCGGTGGTGAATACCTCTGCGTGCCAGGATCATTCCCAGCATGCCAGCCGTGGTGATGGTTCCCAGTCTAGGCAGGAAGCCTGGCGGGGGGTCCCTGAGGTAGTGGTACACATCTGGGGGGGACGCAACACGCACTGTGCTGAATGAAGACTACTTGGATGCACATTTGAAGCAGGATTGACCAGGCCTTATATCATATAGAAGAGATATACTATATCGATGTTGTGATACCAGGCTAGATATCGTCTTACATTTTGGATACCGTAATAATACGTGATCTGGTATAATGTAGTATTTTCTTGGTTTTAAAGGCTGCATTACAGTCCAGTGATGTAATTTTAATGTAATTAACTTAGCGGACTGTTCTGAGCTGTCCTATTATTTGCCTCAACCCACTTACGTCATCCATATTACTGATGATTATTTGTGAAAAGACTTAATATTTTAAGCCTCCCAACAATATTATTGGGGTATTTTATCAAAATATCGATATTTCGTTTTGTCTATATCACCCAGCCCTAATTGCTGCTATAGTTGAAACGGTCTATGCTTAATTATGATAATTGTGTTGTATTGATACTTATCGATATTAGAAATAATCTTTACGTAGGAACTGGTTACACAATAATCATCAAACATTGATTAGGTAATGTTACAAGTATTTAGTTATAGGGCTATGTGTAAACTACCCACAAATTTGACCTTGGATTTACAAAAATAACAGGCATTTAAGTGTATATGAAGATAAAGATACGGTATATACTACGGTATATAATATATATATAAAGATATAAAAAGTGTGTGTGATGCTAACTTTCTCCATGAAACCATGTTGCATTGCATTGCAAATGGGGGCGTTTTGCAATATTGAATTTGTGTCTCCCTAATCCTATAAGTTATGTTTCCTTAATTATACAACAGCCTGCCAAAGGAGTCACTAAATATTTACAGGAACATACATAAACAAGAATTTGAACTTCAAACTGAATCTTAGCTTCGGTAAGTGGTAAAACTTTACCTTCTCCTGTCTGGTATGTCTGAATGCTTCCGTTTTTCACAGAAACACAGAAACTCTGCAAAAGACGAGAGGGGGAAGAAAATGAGACAATAAACCACCAAGCATAACAACGGTCTCAAAACACAACACAGAAACTTGCATTTGTCACGCACGCAGGAATAGCAAGGAAACCACATCCAAGCCAAGCAACATCCTGCCTGTGGAACATGCACGCGTGTATGCCAAAAAAACATAATTTACACAATTGCACTGCGTGGGAATGTGACTGCAGTGTGTTCTGTAACCACAAATGACACTGGAAACAAACATTAAGCTTGTCGACCTCTTGTGTTGTGCAAGTCTCAAGCTAGTTGACAGTAGAAACACACTGCTACTCCAACTACGACATCATGATCAGGTGACATACATACAGTGTGGCAGGTGACGGTGAGGCCTTACCTGTGCAGAGTGGACTACAGGTAGCAGGCCCTCCCTCACGGTGGTCAACCCCCTCTCAAGCGCACCCGGCGGGGCCTCGACAAACGTATACTTGGGTGACCGTGGCAATGGGGTATAGATCGGCAGCTGCAGACACCACGAATACACTTTGTGGTTATTATTGTGGTGTTGGTGTTGGTGTTGGGGGGGGGGGGGGGAGTACATGTATATATTGATCCATTGATTCATAGTGTGATTCTCATACCTCCCGGGAGGCTACTAATCCACCGGCAGGAGGGGGGGGCTCAGTGACGCGGTACACACGGATGGAGGCGAGGCCGAACACCGCCGGGACGGCCACCATGACCACCTGGAGACAGGAGGAGGAGGACGAGGAGGAGGAGGAGGAGGAGAAAGTCAGCAGAGTCTCAGATCAGATAAGATAGATTAATAAATAAAGATTCTCTTTATTGATCCCGAAGGAAATTATTGTGCCAGGTTACCGGCTGCCCCTAAATCCACTCCCCTTGAAGTGAACACTGAGAAACATCTCCTGTTGTTGTCAAAGCAGCTCAGGTGATTTTTCTCTATTTTAATTTTACTCTGTTTTTATCATACTTTAAATATTGTTCAGAAGTAGTTTTACTATTTATTCTTAAAAATTCTCTCGTGTGAAATGTTTTTTGTTTTGCACTAACATCTGTTCTGCACAAAAGTGTATTATACTTGTTTATTTTATCGTGCCAATAAAAAGTTTCCAATATTAAAAGAGTTGCATGAATTGCATTCAAGGCGAGGCAACTTTATTGACACAACACATACATACAGAGAGGGTACATTCAAAGTAGTACATTCAGTGACATGAGTGACACGGGCGTGGCGCCACCTTGTGTCATGTTTACAATGCAGATCGTTGGCATTAAGGTCTGGCAACACAGTCAATCATTATCCTTTAACACAGTCAATCATTATCCTGGTTGATTACTTCGCAGATAAACCTCGTAAGCCCGCACCCTTGTCACGCAGACCAACGCGGACGGTTTTGTAAATCGCGTGGAAAGTAAAACCTGCGCTGGAAAAAATAGTGAGCCTCTCGTATAGCGTACTCACCTTGGCCGCCATGACACCGTCTCCCGCTTTTCTTCTGCGCTGACGTCGGGAACACTCTGTCCTTCCTCAACGGAACTCACGGTCGATCACTGCCCCCTAGAGGCCGCGGAGCGACACAGCAAGCGGCGCAACCCTGCTGAGATACTGCACTGCAATGTACTGTACTGGACTGGACTGTACTGCACTGTACTGGACTGTACTGCACTGTACTGTACTGTACTGTACTGTACTGGACTGTACTGGACTGGAGCACCTTTATGGGAATAATAGTGCAGTTTATGGCGGTGTATTGATGCCTATATAGGTGGGTTAGCTTTTATTATAAAGATAGACATGTGGCCTTAACACTGACTTATAATGTATTTCATGTAGTGTACATATATAATAAGATAAGATAAGATGAGATGAGATGAGATGAGATATGATAGGAAATTCTTGTGCCAGGTTGCATAGCAATGGAATAAAACAATAGAGAAATAAACAGTAATAAAATAACAGATTTACACATTTACAGTAGGTCTAAGTCCGAGGAGAAGTATAAAAATATAGGTGAAGTAATAACATGGATAACAGCATAATTTTCAGTTGATTTGAGAAAGCATACACACCGTCAATGAAACATTGCTCATAGTGCAGAGAATTTAGTTTATTGAAGTCAAAGTTTAACAACTTTACAATCTGTATTTTTTTGTAATATATATTCATATATATGAAACCAAAAAAGGCTACTTTAGGAAGAATAAATGTAATTTTCTTTCTTTTTTTAATATCTTCTTTAATCGGTTTAATGTACAGAATAACAGTAAGCTAATATAATCCTTGAAAAAGAGCAATATGTCCTTTTTTAATGTCGCAGTGCAACTTACATCTTACACACCTGTGCAATGTACTGTGAGGTGTACACCCCTGAAAGAACACAGTGGACTCTCCCTTTCCACCTTTCCTTTTTTTTCTTTCCATTTCTTGTGTCCTCTTTCTTTTCCTGCAATCTACACACACACACGCACACACGCACACATGCACACACACACACGCACACACACGCACACATGCACACACACACATACACACACACAACAATCTGGGAGGGATAACACAGCCTGTGTACAAATCATAACTCACACTAAGTCTACAGTATGTCAACGGCTCCACAGAGCAGCCTGGTTGGAAAATAGTCGATCCAACGGCAGAGATGAGACACAGAGAGCGGACTGCAAACAGATACGGCATGGTAACACTTCTGCAGTGTTTGTGTGAGCGTACGTGTGTGTGTGTGTGTGTGTGTGTGTGTGTGTGTGTGTAGGAATACCAGTGTAATCTGTCCATCGTTGCCAAAGAAAGGTTGTGGAGGCACAGGGAAAGTGCTTGCATCATTTTGTCTCTTATAGTGGCACTCTGAAATATTAGCCTTTTATTTATTCCTTTATTTTTTTCTCTAAACAATATCTGTGGTGGTGTGTGGTGGATTCCAGAGAAAATGTGATAGAAAAGGACAAATAATAAAGTCTAAACATGAACAATGAAACTACCCCCACAGCCCCTTCGCTACTCGTGTGTCTCCGTGTGTCGCCACTAGAGGCGCTGTTGAGTCGTGGTGCTGATGCTGCGCATACAATGATTCATCCATCCATCCGACCGACCGACCGTTGGTTTGGCCCGCTACGACCGCCCAGCATCAACCCGGATCTGAGAGAGGGAATGTGTATGTGTCAACTATAGTAGAGACCAATACTGTCTACTGGTCTGTTAAACCCGGCTCCTGTGGTGTTTGGTGTGTGACTCCTGTATATACGTACACCCCAAATCATATGGACATTGTCAGTAATCTTGAATTGCATTTAATGAACCACTGAGTAGCACAAAGAACGCCTCCCCCTTAGTTATTGTACAGTGTGTGTGTCTTCAAACACTTCATAATAACAACATAAAACGTAAATAATGAATGAACACACATGGGGGTGGTGTGTGTGTGTGTGTGTGTGTGTGGGGAGAGGGAGGGGGGGTCAACTAAATTCTTAACAGTACGTTTGCATGTATCATGCGCTACAAGTCAAATGATCTTGCAATTGTGAAAGGATGGGGGAATGGGTGGGGTGGGGGGGTTAGAGAAAGAATATTGATCCACAATATTACCCTGTCCAATCAAATCGGCCCCAAGGCTTTTCCCATGCAAAACACAGCAGGAGAGAATCTATCGGCCGGACGCGATGTAAACCAGGAGAAACTGACAGTTAATTTGGTGGCTGGGGTGAGGGATAGATGTTGTTGTGTTCAACACGCAAAAAAAACAAAAAACCTTGCGTCCACAAAGTGAAGAGGGCAATACTTGCGAAACCTTGGCATAGAATACATAATACTTTACATTATATCTATGACACAAAACGTAAATAGATTTATATACTCTTCTATTGTTAAATATATTTGTAGACTGTACACAAATTTTTAGAAAATGAGACGGCAAATGCATTTACCTGATATTTTAAACAGCAAATGTTAAGAGGCTGATGAAGAGAGAGAGAGAGAGATAGGGGGACAGGGACAGAGAGAGAGAGAGACCCTGTGATGCAGCCAATGTGATATAGAGAAGTAGAAAGTGCATTCTTTGTAGTGAGTGACTGCTTTTTCAAAGAACTCCCCACAGCTCTTGCATCATTCACTGTGAAAGAAAAACAAACCGACTAAAAAACCACGCATATAATAGTATACATCACCCCACCCATCCCACCCCGTTCCCACCCCCTCCACCCGCCGCCCTCCACCCTCCTACCCACTAGAAGCAGATCACAGTGGTAGTGGAACGCAAAAACATTTACATCAGTATACACAGCAGCATACAAATATACACTCGAGTCTCGTTTGACTCAAGAAACACGGGAAACCGAATACCGAGAGGGAGAGAGAGAGAGAGAGAGAGAGAGAGAGAGAGAGAGAGGATTGAACTCACACACACACACACACGCACGCACGCACGCACACACACACACACACACACACACACACACACACACAGAGGGGGGGGGGAGAGAGAATGTTCAGAGAGAGTTCAGAAAAAAAGTCAGACAGCGAGTTACATGGACAAGGTTACGATGGCAAAAAAATACAATTAAAAAATAAAATCCGACCGGAGAACCTCAGTTAATTGCCGGCTGCAGGCTGAGTCGCCCCCCGTCCATCCGTCCACAGACACATGACAGCTCACAGTTTGAAGCAGAGAGAGAGAGAGAGAGAGAGAGAGAGAGAGAGAGAGAGAGAGAGAGAGAGAGAGGGGCTTTAGTCTGTGCACTAATGATGGAGACAGTGGGGGAGAGAGAGAGAGAGAGAGACACAGAGAGGGAGACAGAGAGAGAGAGGGAAAAAGGAAAGAGAGGGAAAGAGAAGGAGAGAGAGTGAGAAGGAGAGAGAGAGAGGGGGGGAGTAAGTAAAAGAGGAAGAGAAGGAGAGAGAGAGAGAGAGAGAGAGCGAGAGAGAGCGAGCGAGAGAGAGACAGAGAGACACCACCATTTGCGGCTACCCCCTCAACAGCTTTACAGTGTCACAACTGGCGCAGTCTTTTTTTTTTGCCCCCCCACCTATTCGCTCGCCCCACACTGTCGGGTCAGAACCAGTGTGGGGGGCGTGGGTGGGGGTGGTGGTGGGGTTGGGGGGGGGAACAGTGAGGTCTCTAGATTAGAAATCAAGGTATGCGGTGAGTAGAGGAAAAAACCAACGCGTTTCGTGTGTAAAAGAGAGAAAGGGGGAGTAACAGGTGGCTCTGGGTGCAAAGTTCGTCAGTACAAAAGTACAGTGTTGTGGTGGAAAGAAGGAAAAGAAGGTTCCTCTGTATTGCTGCTACATAGCTCCCCCTTTCCCCGGAAATAAACAGTGAAGAGCAAAAAATCTACCAAACAAACAAACAGACAGACAGACAGACAGACAAACGTGTCATGAAAAGAAAAATCGTCCATGTTTAGTTTTTTTTTCCCTCTCGTGTTTCTCTTTTGACGAGCGTGTTGAGTTTTGATGCCGAGTTCCATAGACAAGGGAAGAGTAATGCTTTCTGTTCAGGCATGCAGTAGGCACCCTGTGGGGGGGGGGTCCTCGCCATTATCAAAAGTTCATACACGCGCGCATCCCATGTCCTCGCTTTAATATTTACACATATTACATCGACGTGTGTCGTGTGTGTGTGTGTGTGTGTGTAGTGTGTGTCTGTGCGTGTGAGAGAGAGGAGGTATGTTTAAATTGCATGTGTGTGTGTGTGTGTGTGTGTGTGTGTGTATTCAGGCTGTAGTGTGTGTGTGTGTGTGTGTGTGTGTGTGTGCGTGCGTGCGTGCGTGTGTGTCTGTCTGCGTACATGTGCACGCGTGTCTGTATATTATCTTCCGTCCGTGTCCATCGACTCTATCTGCACAAGTCCTTTCTCCTTCCTCCTCCTCCTCCTCCTCCTCCTCCTCCTCCTCCTCCACCTTCTCCTCATTCTCCTCCTGCCTCCTCCTCCTCCTCCTCATAATCCTCCTCACACATGCGTCTCAATGAAGGAGTGTGTGTGGGTCATGAGTGGCGGCGGGGCCAGGGGGGAGTGGTCATCCTGGCCGTTGGTGCCAGGCGGGAGGCCGCCGAGCTGGCAGATGTCTGAGTAAAGCTCACTGTGCCACTGCTTCCACTCTCTAAAGCTCTGGGAGCAGAGGCCCGGGTTCTCCAGCAGGGCACAGATCACTGCCAGATCCAACTCTTTGGCCTGGGAGACACAGAAAGGTGGCACGGTTTATAAACGGAGACTCTCCGCCCTGATCCCACACACTGTCTCTCTCTCTCTGTCTCTCTCTCTCTCTCTGTCTCTCTCTCTGTCTCTCTCTCTGTCTCTTGCTATCGCGCTATCTCTCTGTCTGTCTCTATCTCTCTGTCTGTCTCTATATCTCTGTCTGTCTCTATCTCTCTGTCTGTCTCTATCTCTCTGTGTCTCTATCTCTCTGTGTCTCTATCTCTCTGTCTGTCTCTATCTCTCTGTCTGTCTCTATCTCTCTGTCTGTCTCTGTCTCTCTGTCCCTCTGTCTCTCTGTCCTGTTGAAACGTTGAAAAGAGTTTTTTTTATAGTCTCATGGTGTCTTAAAGCAGGGCTCGTACAACATATACATATACATAAATATATGAGATATGTGTATATATTGTGTAGCAAGCTGCTTCAGTTCAAAAAGTTTTGGGTTCAATTGGAGGTTGGCGATGAAGAAGTGACCAATAGCGTGGAGGCGTTCTGTGTGCACACGCCCACTTTGACGCCCACTCCTGGCAACAGTTCTTTCTAGGTCTTTCCACAGATGGTGGGGCCACCAGGTAGAGGATTTCTATAGTCACGTCTTCATATTATTAATTAATATTTTCCTTTTTATTAATTAATAATACTATTCATACTCTAGGGGATACTTCCCTTGGACGAAGAAAAAAAAAAGACACAGGAATGCTTTAACTCACAGAAGATTTCGGTGTTAGTTTTTTTTCTTCCACATCTGGATTACTAATACTACTACTCCTAATAATAATAATAATAATAAAATAACAAAGGCGGTATTCTTGTTCAGTGGCTGTGCTGTGGCGGTGCCGGCGCGGCGTCCTGTACCTTCAGGGTGCTCCGGAGGGCGCGCACCCTGTGCAGCCGGTCGTTCAGCAGGGGGTCCCGGGTCCTCTGGGTGAAGCAGCGACGGAGCTCCTGCCGGCTGCAGGGCCGGGGGTCCCCCAGGGCCGTGACGTTGGCCTGCTCCAGGGCCCGGTACAGCTGCTCCAGCCCGTCCATGGGCACGGAGGCGGGCCCACCCCCGCCACCGCCACCGCCGCCGCCCCCCTCGGGTTCGCGGCCCTCGGACACCCGCCGCTCCCGGCCCTCCGACACCCTCCGCTCCCGGCCCTCGCCACGCATCTCCCACCGATCTGCGCCCGGGGGGGAGGGGGGGGGGGGGGGGGGGAAAGGTCAGAGGTCAGATACTAGGCATCATACCCAAAGTTAAACTATTGTTTGCCTCGTATCTTGAAAGGGCCACTAATTCAAGCTTGACTATTTGTGTCCCGTTGTCACAGTACTTTCTAATCTGTTCAAACAAGGGCAGACTACAACTCTATTCCCACTATGCTCTCTTATAGCCTAAATAAAGAAATACACGATACAATTTGGCAGAGAGGTGCATTAAAAACGAGATATATAGGACACTCAAAACCTTTTATAGGCAGGTGGAGATATAGGACAATTGAAATATTTAGTCGTCGACCCGACACCTGAAGTAACTCGTGAGGAAAGATAAAGTAGCATCAGACACCACTCGCTCCTCTCAGTGTGAAAACCCAAGCTACGTTCATAGCAATAAAGCTCCTAAGCATTTCCGGTGGGGCAGACAGGGGCAGGGCGGCGGGTCCTCACCCTCCTCTTCCGCGTGAAGGTCAGCGGGGTGCCCCTCGCCTCCGCCTCCTCGTCCTCGCTCCTCTCCTCCCATGCGGGCCGGCGTGTGCAGCGGCTTGCCCGGCCGCGGGTCCGGTTCCTGGGCAGGCTCTGGCTGCGCTGCTTGTGCGAGCGGCCGTGCGTGTGCGCGTGCGTGTGAGGCCCCCGCTCCAGGGGGAAGGGCCCGTCTCGCTCCCGGTCCCTCTCCGCCGCGTAGTGCCTCCTCACGGGCAGCGTGGCCTGCCGGCGCCTCTCGGGGGACATGCTGTGTCTCCCCAGCCCGCCGTACATGCCCATCTCCCCGGTCATGCCGCCCATCACGCCCCCGGCGCCTCCTCCGTATCCCCCGTCGCCGCCGGGCAGGTCCCCGGGCCCCGTCTGCAGGAAGTGGAGCCCGGAGCTGGTCAGGGGCGTCTCGATGAGGTCCTGCCAGGAGCGGCGCTCGCGGTGCGTGGAGCGGCAGCCCGAGGAGTGGGTGCTGGTGCTGCCCGTGCCCGTGCCCATGCCCATGGGGTCCCCGCGCTGCTGCTGCTGCTGCTGCTGCTGCTGTTCCTCCGCCGAGGAGTGGGAGTGCGTGGACTCGCTGGAGAAGTGGCGGCCCTGGTGCTTGGGCTCCGGAAAGGGGCTGGACGAGTTCACCTGCGGGGGGAGAGGGGAGGTGGAAGAGACCATCTGTGGGGGGACGGGGGAGGCGGACGCGAGCATCTGCGGGGGCACGGGGGAGGTGGAGGCGCTCATGGAGTGGGGGCAGCGGCGAGGGGGTGGAGCGCAGCAGGCTCATGGAGCTGACCGAGCGGGGCAGCTGATCGCAATTGTGGAAGAGGTGGGTCTGGTGGGGGTGGGGGGTGGGAGTGGGGTATCAGGTGAGGGCGGAGCAGGAGAGAGGGTGAGCCACAGGTAAAAGGAGGTCAAGGCAGCGTGCATGGAAGGAGGACACAACCATAGGATAAGGAGGAGAGGAGAGGAGAGGAGGAGGGCAGAGGAGGAGGCGAGGGGAGGAGGAGAGGAGAAGAGGGGAGAAAAGTCAAAGAGAAGAAAGGAGGACAGGAAAGGAGGAAGGATAAAGGGGTCAAAGGTCAAGAGTGAAAAAGCAGTGAGATGACAGATGAGTCATAATGACCACTAAAGACCATAATGAGACAAATGGCATGGCATGGCTGAATCCATGATCCTCACCATGATCCTAACCATTATTAAAACATTGTATTGAAATATCTTTACAAACAAAACATAATGATATATTTTCTCCATTTATTTAATTGATCAGTTTGCACACATTTTTTCTGTGGCTGTAACATACTTGGCTCTTTGGCGCCACCTAGAGGCTGAGCGTGGCGGTGCAGGTGCAGAGGGATTCAAATAAAAATGCTGGTCTTGGCTGTTTGGAGGACCGTCACCCACATGGAGATGTTTTATTAATGCTGAAAGCTCTAGCTCAACGCTTTTAGAATAAATATTCTATTTGGAATGACAATAGTGTGCAGTGTGTGTGTGTCCGTGTGTGTCTGTGTGTGTCCGTGTGTGTGTGTGTGTGTCCGTATGTGTGTGTGTGTGTGTGTCCATGTGTGTCCGGATGTGTGTATGTCTGTGTGTGTGTGTGTGTGTGTGTGCGTGCGTGTGTGTGTGTGTGTGTGTGTGTGTGTGTCTTTGTATGCACATATGAAATCACTCGAGGTCTTGAGGTGTGTGTGAGATGTGGGTATGTGTGAGTTTGTGCCTGACTAATATTTGCGTGTGTGCATGTGTGTGTGTGGTGTGTTCTGTGTGTGCATGTGTGTGGCATGTGTGTGTGTGTTGCGTGTGTGTGTGTGTCTGTGTGTGCTGTGTGTCTGGTGGCATGTGTGTGCATGTGTGTGTGTGTGTTGTGTGTGTGTGTGTGTGTGCATGTGTTGCATGTGTGTGTGTGTGTGTTGTGTGCATGTGTGTGCATGTGTGTTGCGTGTGTGTGTGTGTGTGTGTCTGTGCATCTCCATACTCACTGACGGCGTGCGGTGGTAGGTGTCACACAGGACGGACGGCCCCTCCTGTTTGAGTGTCATGGAGCCATCCACCTCGTCCTGGTCGCTCTCACTCCAGTAGTCTGACATCACCGCAGACAGACAGGCAGGCAGACGGACAGACAGACAGACAGACAGGCAGACAGACAGACAGACAGGCATGTACAGACGTGAATGTGTGAGATCGCCACCAGAGACACAGCAAAGTGGGAAGGAATCCAGAAAGGAAGAAGCAAGAAGCAAGAAGTGAGGATGATCTCACCTTCGTCGGGACGAGGCACCTTGTCATCGGGGGTGTAGCCGATGGCAGCCAGGCCCAATCGGTTCATCCACCTACCGAGAGAGAAGGGAGGGAGGGCGGAAGGGAGGGAGGGCGGTAGGGAGGGAGGGAGGAAGGAAGGAAGCGAGGGAGGGAGGAAGGGAGGAAGGAATGATGAAAGTAAAGAAGCGAGGAGGAAAGGAGGGGGATAAAGTGAGAGGAAACGGATGTACGAATTGGAAATGATTAAAGATTGTGAGAGGAGAGAGGGAGGAGATAGGGAAGAGAGGAGAGGAGAGGATAGGGGAAGCAAGGAGAAGGAAGGAGAGGAAAGGAGAAGTGAGGAGACATCCTAGCCTAGGTGAGGTGGAGGACAAATAAGGCACTAATTGACACAGAGTCGTTGAACATCTTTACACGTCATGGACCGATTCCCGTGCTTGACGAGGACAGAATGTCGTTACAAGGGAGCTGGACAGAGAGAAGATCCCTCCAGCCATCCATCCCTCCATCTACAGTATCTATCCATCTATCCATCCATCTATCCATCTATCCATCCATCCATCCATCTATCCATCTCTGTGTGATACATGCTGTGACTGGTGCCGTCCCTGTGACGACAGCTGGTAACGAGGTCATCACCAGGAATAGAGGCTCCCAGCTCGGGGAATTGGACCCGCATCATCACCAGCCAGGCCGCCCAATAGGAAGCCTGCTGCCTCACTCAGTCTAAATGATGCTTCACTTTGCTAATCGATATCTCGTCCCCCCTCTGCCCTCCCCCCGCCCCCGTTCCAATTATTATGACTCTTTTACATCTTGGCAACAAATCCATTTTTAAGAGTGAGTGTGCATTTAAAATGGTGCTTCATTGTGGCTTTCAACAAAGGCTAATTTATGTTGTTTACAGTGTAAAAATATGCATTGCAAATTATGTCGTAATGTATTATATACAATATTAATTGTGAAAATACATTATCCAAATCGAGTAGTAACAGAACGTATACTGTACCCGCGACCACAACAAGAACGTTGCCACCCACACACATGTGCTGCGCGCACACACACACAAACACACGCACACACACACACACACACAGCGAATTTCTCGGCGAATTACTGAAGCGAAGTGTTTTACGTGCTTCCATTTACATTTGCACCTTTGCACATTCACACGTTCACACATTCAACTTTCAACCCAGCATGGATGTCAAATATAGCTCGCTAATGAACCTCTTCCAGTTAGCTCTCTGTGCTATTGAGGAGCGAGATATGGATAATTAGCACTCATCAGACTCCCACCAATATAACTACACACACTTTTTTTTTTCTCTCTTCTCTCTCTCTCTCTCTCTCTCTCTCTCTCTCTCTTTCCTTCTGCCTCTCACTCTCTTTCACACACACACACACACACACACACACACACACACACACACACACACACACACACACACACACACACACACACACACACACACACACACACACAAGCACACGCACACACACACACACACACACACACACACACACACACACACACACACACACACACACACACACACACAGTTCCACATGTGACTGAAGGGGCCCATGGGTTATTCATGGACAGGGTTGTGGTGGCGGGGTGGTTGTGTTGTGTTGTGTTGTGTAAACTTAGTTTACGGTGCTAAAATATTCATGGGTGAACACGTGAGCTTTTCAACATCAGGCTATTGTCCACTCCATGCTTTTAAGGATACATACATAATATGCAGGCACACAGGCATGAACACACAAACAACACACACACCACACACACACACACACACACACACACACACACACACACACACACACACACACACACACACAACACACCCCACACACAAACACACAGATGTTACCTGTTCATCTCCTCGAGACAATCTGTGGCGAAGAAGAAACTTTTGATTTTGGGATGGCAGGCTTTGAAGGCACTGCAGACAGAGAACAAAGAGGACTTATTAAACTGTGTGTGTGTGTGTGTGTTTGTGTATGTGACTGTTATTTTTAATCTGCGTGTGTGTGTGTGTGTGTGTGTGTGTGTGTGTGTGTGTGTGTGTGTGTGTGTGTGTG
>PIJE02001916.1:26914-31914 GCA_002895965.2 Coryphaenoides rupestris | reverse complement strand
GTTGATGAAATAAATGGCCTCTCTCTCTCTCTCTCTCTCTCTCTGGAATACGTCTTCTCTGATGAAACGACGAAACACCACAGAGGTTCCCTAATGAGCAGGCTGGCTGCCCGGCGAGAGAGAGAGAGAGAGAGAGAGAGAGAGAGACACAGATACATCGCATATACATTTACCATACTCAGAATAAACCTATTGGCATCTAAGAAAAACATGCTTTTTACGATTAATGAATCCAATGAATCCCCATGCAGGTCATGGGGGTAACAGGTAATAGGGGGGGGGTTGTCACAGTGGGGTGGAGATTCCTAACAGGTGGTCTGTGGACATTGGTGGTAAATGGATTGCATTTATATTGCGCTTTTATCCAAAGCGATTTACAGTTGCCTCACATTCACCCATTCACACACCGACGGCGGTGCCAACCATGCAAGGTAACAACCAACACGTCAGGAGCAGTTAGGTGGTGTCTTGCTCAGGGACACCTCCACACTTAGCTAGGAGGGGGAGCCCGGGGATCGAACCAGCAACCTTCCCGTTGCCAGACAACCGCTCTTATACCTCCTTGAGCTACTGCCGCCCCCTAGTCCTACTCTGGAATACAAATGAACCAGAGAACAAACAAACAAACAAACAAACAAAGCCATCTGGCATTGGGGGGGGTGAACAGGCTGACTAGTGGTCGCGGTAAACCCCCCCCCCCCCCCCCCCCCCCCCCCCCCGCCGCCGCCCCCCCCGACCCCCCCCCCCCCCCCCCCCCCGCCCCCCCAGCCCCCCCCCCGCACCCTCTCGTACGGCGGAGGGTGAAGTAGAAGCAGAGAGGAGAGCACACGGAGGTTGTCATGGGAACAGACGTGGCGAGCTACCGTGTCAGTGGTGGAGAGGCGAGATACACGGGGAGGGAACACACACACACACACACACACAAACACATATAAAAACACATTAGTGGTCTGGAAATGCTCAACGTTGGTCGGTACGCTGTGTGTGTCGCTTTTTCACGTCTCAGTATCAAACAGTTTTTTTGTCCTTTGGTCTCTTAGTAGCCTCAAAAAATCGTGGTAGCGATGCAATGGGATTGAACTTATTTTTCCTATACCGTCTCCCCTTCCTCCCCTCCTCCTCTCTATCTCCTCTTCTCTTCTCTCCCCTCTCTCCTCTCCTTTCCTCCCATCCCTCTCTCCCTCTCCTCTCCTCCCTCCTCTCCTCCTCCTCTCTCCTTTTATTTGAGTCTAAGCGGGCCGTTTATTGGGTAGTGGAATTAGAGGAGCTGTCGAAACGGCCCAGAGCAGGACGTATTTCATCCTGCGTGCTCAACCCGCCCGTGTCCTTCCCGGGACTCGCAATAACGATGTGCAGCAATCTGTCGACCATCGTGCAAACTTCTCCGACCGTTTTATATCCAAACAAATCAATATTCCGACGCAAAAAACACCAAGGGTCAAGACAGCACACACACACAACGGCCGAACGCGTACATTGTGACACACTATCACCACACAACACACACATAGAATCATTGCACAAAACCACTCTAGGAGATGTTGTATTCATTTTTCGAGATAGCTTGATTTGATACTCCCCCTGAATCTTGAATCTTGAATCTTGCTGGAATCCCTCCTCGACACCACTCTGAAATCCCACCCAAATCCTTCGTTTGCGCATCTAGAGCATGCGAGTATATGTGTAAGCGAGCAGATTTATATGATGCTCCTCGTGAATCCTCTGAGAACGCCCCCCCCTGTTACACCGGTGTATCTCGACTTGTAACTGAGCCCAATTAGCGCATTCATGGCTGATGGAATCTATGATGCTTCTATATGAGTCGGAATGCAGGGAGCTATGATGATGATTTTGACTTAGATGTAAATGATCTGTGTTATTTTCGCCACCACCCCCCCAGTAGATCCCCCCCCCCTCCCCCTCCCACCCGTGGCGTCCCTCAGGGAGGAGCTGGGCCTCATGTCCTGCGACGACATCAGCAGGTACAACGTGGGCGGCTCCCAGCCCGGCTCCAAGAGCTCGGAGGCGGTCAGCTACTACCTGGACCAGGACAGCGGCCAGTACTTCTCCCTGCTGGAGTCGGACGGGCCGCCAGGGCCCGAGTACGACCGGACGGGCCGCAACACGGGGGTCCCGCGCGTGCTCCGTGCCCTGCGAAACCCATAGTAGACTCCGCCCTATTCCCTACGATTGATGCCCTTGCGAGATGGACTTGGCACGTATGCCATAGAGGGAGGCAGGAGGGGAATATGTTGGCGACCGTTGCTGCGCTAAAAAGTCGGAAGGAGGAAGGTGGGGGGGATGTGGCATGGTGGGGTGTAGTGAGTGAGCGCCGGAGTGGGGGGGGGACGCAGAAGAAAAGTACAAGGGTTCCCGCTGTGCCCTGGAACAAGCAGGCAACAAAGTCACGGACTGTGGCTGGGTTTCTTTTTTTCTTTTCTTTCTTTCTTTCTTTCTTTCTTTCTTTCTGTTCTCGCGCGTTTCAAAAATACACCGAGACGCACAATGGAATCGCGAGCTGATGATCAACAAATAAATGTGTGTGTGTGTGTGTGTGTCTGAGTGTGTGTGTGTGTGTGTGTGTGTGTGTGTGTGTGTGTGTGTGTGAGAATGAGTGAGAATGAGGAAAGAAGTTAGTAGCCAAGAGGCGAATGACGTATCTGGAATTGAGAGGGTGGAAAGAGTGTAAGAGAGAGGTAGGAGGAGAAAGAGACGATGAGAGCTTATCTGAGATGTAGCGAAAGGTGTGGTTGTTGAGCAGGAGTTGGAGAGCGGGGGGGGGGGATCTGTGGCGGGTGATGTGTAGATAGTGCGCAGAGAGATGAGACACCCCGAACGGAGACCGCAGAGACTGCAGACGACAGACCGAGCAAGCAACGAGCAAGCAGCGACGAAGCAGACAACAGAACAGCAAGCGCACAAACTGCCAAACACTGAATCACTATCTCCACTCCTACCCAGTCTCACCCCCCACACTTGGTACCCCTGTCCGTCTTCACACACACACACACCCACACCCCACACCACACACACACACACACACACACACGCACACACACACACACACACACACAACACCCCTGTGTCGTCAGCCGTCCGCCTTCACGTGCATTACTACGCCTGCATGTGTGTGTGTGTGTGTGTCCTCGCGTCACGTACACGTCACCACCTGCAAACCAAACACAGACCCCGCGGCACTGCAAGGGGCCGGTCTGTGCAGTCGAGTCCAATACCCCCCCCGACCCCACACACACACACACACACACACATACACACACCCTCCTCCTCCTCCTCCTCCTCCACATCCACATCCCACCATCACTTTTCTGGGTCAGTATTCCACTGACAGCACCTTACCCACCTCTACCACTCACACACTACCTTCCCCTCCCCACCAACCTACCCTCACCAATGTCCTGGTCTATGTCCTCCCAGACCCCCCCCCCCACACCACCCACCACCCCAACCCCCACCCCCCCCCCCAACCCCACCCCAAGAGCCCCGCCCTCTGATGACTGATTGGTTGTTCTAGGAGGTGACCTCAGACCAGTTTCCATGCCCCCGGAATATAATTGGATGGCAGAGACAAAGGAACCCAGCATGGGCAAGACAGCAGTCACACACACACACACACACACACACACACACACACACACACACACACACACACACACACACCACACACACACACACACACACACACACACACACACACACACCGAAAAACATGGCCACACATGTTCAGCCTGGGATGGGTACCGTTCGCTTCACTTCGAAACATCTCAACTCATCATTTGGTTGCCCATGCTGACTTTGGTTGTGACAACACAGATGCATGCATACCTGCTGCACACCGGGTATGCATCGGTCCCCACACCGGCCATGACTATGGCTATGACTATGACATGCATGCATGGAAATTGCATTTAAAGGCGCACGTTTGAAGTTCTTTGAATGTAGCCCGCATCCGCGCACAATTCTTCGTCTTCTCTTCCGCAGCGAGACTTGATCTGTATTCCACCAATGATCTGCCACTCGACGGTCAGAAAGTCTATGAATAACATTAAAGCACAATACTGGTGATGTCTTTTATTTCCGATTATTTCAGGTTAAAGATGGCATACGAGTGTGTGTAGAAATATACAGGACAGTATAATGGTAGAAGTTGTACGGGCCGCTGACGCCCAAGTTTGCATTCTCTCTCCGACACACACTATATATCTCTCTCTATCTCATTCTCTCTCTCTCTCTCTCTCTCTCTCTCTCTCTCTCTCTCTCTCTCTCTCTCTCTCTCTCTCTCTCTCTCTCTCTCTCTCTCTCTCTCCTCTCTCCTTCTCTCTCTCCCCCTCCTCTCCCTCCTCTCCTCCACATGCTGAAGTGAATTCTCCTTCCACGCTGTAGGGAGACGGTGTGGATTTCAAATTAAAATGTTATTTTGGTGACAAGATCAATTGTATATCGCGCTCTTTGAATCTGCACAATCATTGCCAAGGGGCAATTTAAAGTGCTGTTACGTCTTGGCTTGTGCTTGTGTGTGTGTCCGTGTGTGTGTGTGTGTGTCTGTCTGTGTGTGTGTGTGTGTGTGTGTGTGTGTGTGTGTGTGTGTGTGTGTGTGTGTGTGTGTGTGTGTGTGTGTGTGTGTGTGTGTGTGTGTGTGTGTGTGTCTGTGTCTGTGTGTGTGTGTGTGTGTGTGTGTGTGTGTGTGTGTGTGTGCTGTCTGTGTGGGTCTGGTCTATGTGTGTCTGTCTGTCTGTATGTCTGTGTGTGTGTGTCTGTCTGTGTGTGTGGTGTGTGTCGTGTGTGTCTGGGTGTGTGCAAATAAAACAAAATACAAACTAAAAGACATGCCTGATACGTGGTTCCTGCGCGCCCTTTGCTCCGGCGTTAAGAAGTTCCCATTTCCCGCTCAGAGGATCCCCTGACCCCATCGCCCGCCTTGAAATCACACAAGCACACATGCACACACACACACACACACCACAAGAATAGTTTCAAATGGG
>PIJE02001916.1:19414-21914 GCA_002895965.2 Coryphaenoides rupestris | reverse complement strand
TACAGCCAACAGCCTCCATCCAGGCTACATGCAGACTATGTCCAGGCTATATACAGGTTACATAGCAGCGACATACAAGATACGTCCAGGCTACATAGAGGCTATGTTCAGGCATTTATATATATATATATACACAGTATATATATCTGCACGGTTTCCATGTAGTGCAAGTCTGAAATAAAGTACTTATTCATAACAACAGACTATTATAATATAATATTTTCAAATCTCCAGTCAGCTTTTACCACAGACTTAGGAAGGGCCCTATGGAATCTGTGTTAGAGCTTTTGTAAATGCTCAATTCCACGATTCTGTCTGTGATTCGATTATCACAAAAACTATAGGGCCCCACTTTTGCTGCCCTCAGTCTGTTACTGGCCCTCGCCGGGCCCCTGTAAAAAAAACAAAAAGACTCTTGCCACAGGGCCTAACAACCTTTCTGGTGGAAACCCTGTACTGTATAATATTCATAATAGCTTTACATTTGATTATAACACACACACACACACACACACACACACAGTAATAATTGCCTTGGAAGAAAGTCCCAAAAAAGAGAAAGAGAGAAAGAAAAAGAGAGAGAAAGAGAGAGAGAAAGAGAGAGAAAGAGAGAGAGAGAGAGAGAAAGAGAGAGAGTGAGTGAGGAGAGAGGGAGAGCGAGATCAATGATGAAACAGAACAGAACAGGAGAAGAAGAAGGGAGGGAGGGAGGCCCCAGAATAAGAACAAGAGAGGAAGAAACAAAGCGAGAGCCAAAGAAGGCGAAGCCGGAGCACCAAAGCGCTGAGCCGAGATCAAAGCACGCGTGTAACATGTGGATGAATTAGCCTAATGCGCTGGGTTTTAAATAGCCACCATGGAACACGGAGCAGGCGGGCTGACGAGCTAGCCGCCGCGCTACAAAGAGCCCTGGCAGCCAGAGCCCCGGCTAGCCGCTAACCCACCCCCGCCCCCCCATCCCCTGCAACAAAGAGCAAAAAAGAACCAGCTTGGGCTCCTTGTGGGTTTGGTAATGTTTTGTTAGTCCGTACCAAAAAGGTGTCGACATAAAGTGTTCCGACTGCAAACAGAGCACAACGTAGAGAAAACATTCTACTATTCATCCTTCCAGACACTGTTTCTTTCTTCTTTGGTCCATCTTTACAAGCATTGGGGTTAAAAGCTCACTGAGGCCGCGAGGTGAGACTCCCTGGGAGAGCTTGGGTCAACACCATCCCGTAGCCTGCGTCACCAGGACCGGGGGCTCGCGGCTCATCCGGAGGAATATGTTTCACAGTGTGTCACCTGTATTCTGTCAAACGTCGTACCTTGACATGCAAATGAATGGATTTGTTACGGTTCGTCCGTCCGTCCGTCCTCGCCTGCACATCACCTAATAATCACCGCACCTGTCCCTTGTATTCAATCACCTTCCACCACTACAAGAACCTGGTCGACACTCCACTAGTCGCCAGTTCTTCCCATAACCCTGGAGGATTAACGTCTCGTCGTTAGCCGACCTTTTTGCCAACCCTGGTTTTTCCTTTGCTCGCACCCCGTCCCCTCCTCG
Source organism: Coryphaenoides rupestris (assembly GCA_002895965.2). Lineage (NCBI taxonomy): Eukaryota > Metazoa > Chordata > Actinopteri > Gadiformes > Macrouridae > Coryphaenoides > Coryphaenoides rupestris. Next base: position 20,365 of record PIJE02001916.1, on the reverse strand, counting down.
TCTCTCCAGCATCCCGGACCCCCTCTGCAGTTGCCCTCCCAGGGATCACTATCCCTTCCCCTCCTTCTAGCCAATTTAACTTCACGCAGTTATTGTGCCAACCCCTCGGCAGAGCCTTTTTCTTCGAGCCAATTTAACTTCACGCAGTTATTGTGCTATTCCCGGTTTTTGTGCAGCTGCCGTCCCAGGGATCACTATCCCTTCCCCTCCTTCTTCTCCTCGGCACCCCAGCATCCCGGATCTCCGCAGCTGAGCCGTGCCAACCTGCAGAGCCCTCACCCTGCTCCACCCGCAACCCTCCACAGCTCCTGCGAGCACCCTGACATTTCTTTGTGACATGTTTGTGGCAACCCCTGTGTGTTTTCTTTATTAAACCGCTATAACTCTACGAACTAATAAACTATAATTCTACTAACTTAGTTCCTCTGATTCCTAACCTGTGCTGCACTCTGTGCAATGATTGTTTTAGAAACTTACTCCAGTTACAGAAGTTACTCCAATGTTGACTTGTCCGGCCTCACTTTTGACAAAAGCATCTTCTAAATGAGGAAATATGAAATTATTTCATAAATTGTGATCGGATTGTGCATCTCTGCGCCATCTGGAAAACTACCATAATTCTCTTTGACACCTGCTCCAAGTAGTCCTAATAGTCCCCATTTATCCACTTGGGTTTTCGCCAGGTAGAGCTGTTTCCCTTGGGGATCTGTGGGGAGTATTGTAGTCGGTGTGTGCTTGATATGGACCCGTCCCCTCGTACAAACACAACAGAGGGAGAAGTTGTCCCACGCGATTTTCCCCCCCACAAACGTAACCGTTGCTCAACGACTTTGGCAGAATCGGGTCGGGGATTTTGTTTATCACCGCGTATGCAATGTGAATCATTTGTGGGGCGCGAGCGTTCGGCAATGTAACACTAGCTGTCACATTCAGCCCCAGACAGATCCACAT
>PIJE02001916.1:9414-14414 GCA_002895965.2 Coryphaenoides rupestris | reverse complement strand
CTGAGGGGTGAGAGATATATAGAGAGGGAGGGGGAGAGAGAGAGAGAGAGAGAGGTACAGAGAGAGAGTGGTATTAGAGCAAGGTAGAGAGAGAAAGAGGTACAGAGAGAGAGAGAGAGAGAGAGAGAGAGAGAGAGAGAGAGAGAGAGAGAGGAGTTGCCGAGGGCGAGAGGGATAAAAGCGTTCTACTCTTTCAAGTCAAAGAGTGAGTAGATAGATGGATAAAGATACACTCAGCTCTCACTCTTTCGCCTGCCAATCATCTCCTTTGCCGCCTCCTGCATGAACGCTTTACAGGAGCCCAGCCTATCAGGAGGAAAGCCATGAGGAAATACAATGAGGAAAACGCTCTCTCCAACTTCCCTGCACACCACACGCATGCACACACACGCATGCACACAGCACGCACACACATGCACTACGCACACGCCACACACGCACCGGCACACACTAGGACAAGGCAGTGTTCCATATAAGTTGGCTGCCAAATTATTTAATTCTGTTCTACGCATGTAGGTTTTAATTTATTCATTTATTCTCGTTGATAGTGGCACTCGCCCGCACCATCAAATCAGAAGGTCAGGTCTACTCGGGCTATACTGGGGACACGCTCGACGATGAGCAAAGACTTTAAATAAAATAGTGGCCTTCGAGGCATTCAGCCTGCTGCAGAGACTGCAACAGTTCGGCTGCTACGAATATATCAACAGTTTTTATGCCGCAAACTGTTATTCCATGGACAGCGTTGCTACGAGCCAGCTAGCTTTGCATACGACACAGCCAGCAACACAGTAGTGGTGGTGTTAATAGGAGCTAGCAACGAGCTTGACAACTCTGAACCACAACAAACAAACAAACAACACACACAAACACAACACACACACCACACACACACACAGACACACACACAGAGCTGGTGAGCATCATTGGGGCTAAATAGCACATATAGTCGGTTGAGCTGTCCTTATCCAGTTAGCGAGCGACGGGTGGGGAACGGTGACTCACCACTGTCTGGTGGTTGACCTGGATGACCTCATCCCCCGCATGAATCTTCTTACACAGGTCTGCAGGGGACTGAAGGCGGGCAGGGAAGATGCAGAGATGACATATATGTATGTATGTACGTACGGTATGTATCTTATATATGTATTGAACCCATAGGCACAGAGGCAACGATCTCTTGTCTGAGTTGCACTTTAGCTGTAGCTGCTGCTGTGCCTGAGTGTCCCCTTTGCAAGGGATTAATAGTTATTGAGTTATTATCTCATCTTATCTTATCTTTAGTCGCACGGTTTAATGGTGATCAATAGACAGTGAAAGATTTAAAGGGGTTGTAGCCATCCAGACAGGATTGTGGTGTCGTTCATTGGTCCCTACTCACGTTTTCTGTAGTTCCGGTGATGACGTGCAGTCCGTCGTATGTTGACTTGATGTACATCCCCTAGTACACACACACACACGCACACACACCACAGTCAGACACGCACACACACACACACAGACACACAGTATTCAATGCACACGTCACATGAAACGGAACATATGTCTGTGTGTACATCCCTATATGTCTTTTATGTATGTACGTGCATACGATCGCACGGATTCATTGATACTCTCGATATTCCGATTGATTTGTGGAGGTGTCATGAGTATATTCTACCACCAGCTGCGACTGCGATTAGCCATTACGAGCTGTTTCAGGGTCGTCACGTGACTGGCGAGGTGGCATCGCGGGTGGGCGCGTTCCACCTAGAAATAGCATGCCGACTAGATCAGACTACCAGCCCACCCGGTGGACTGTACCAACCGGTGGACTGATCTAGTCGCCGGCATGCATCTGGGTGGACACGCCCACTTGTGGTGTCCACTGTGCCACAGTGACAGGCAGCTTGTGTCACATGACAATTTTGAAACGTCTCGTAATGTCACAACCTCGCAATTATGAACGCTTGAATCCTGCTCTATTCTTATCTTTATGCACCGCAGTGATATATTGCTGTCTCTTTCTACATGTGTACTCATAGGAAGTCGCTTTGGATAAAAGCGCCTGCCAAATGCTCTAAATGTAAATGTAAATGTAAATGTAATGTACAGTTTATACTGTATGTCTTTATGAATGTGCATTTGTGTGTGTGTGTGTGTATGCGTGTGCGTGTTGTGAGCATACCAGTCCTTCACTGGGCATGATGCTGGTCAGGTGGACGACCTCTAGGTGTGCGGACTGGGAGACCAGCGAGTCCGAAGACAAGGAGATGATGTGGTCGCAGATCCCGGCCAGGGTCTTACACTGTAGCACAGGAGCGCAGACGGGAGGTCAGGGGTCACGGATAGAGAGAGAGGGAGAGAGAGAGAGAGAGAGAGAGAGAGAGAGAGAGAGAGAGAGAGAGAGAGAGAGAGCAGCTGGACAGGGTGACTCCTAGTGTCTGGATTAAGCTGCAATGTCCGCAGTGTACCCCCCAAAACATCCTCCTCAGTGGAACACATCGAACGTCCTCCAAGTCGCTCCGGATGAGTCCATGTAGATATTCAGCGTTTACTATTTAGTTTTGACGTCGGCACACTCATAGTATCTGCTAAATAAGTCAATAGCAAATAAGTGCAATAAAACATTGAGAGAGAGAGATATGAGAGACACGGAGCCTGGAGTCTCAGTGTGACCTCGTTGGAGGGGCGTAAGGCAGACAACATTTTGATCAGATTGTTCCACATCGCCTCTCCCATCACTCCTGCGCACAAACTGGGCCCTGTCCCAGCGTGGCCACAGGCGCAGTCAGCCACGCACCCCCGCACCACACACCCCCCCCCCCCCCCCCCACGCAGACACACACACACACATGCGACACACACACACACACACACACACACACACACACACAGACACACGGACAGACAGAAATTCATCAATATCAGCCTCGCTAGCATGAATCGATGCTCTGATGCTACACTACAATGCTATGATTCTACGCTACGATGCTAAAATGCTACGATGCTACAATTATATGCTACAATGCTACACTGCTGTGATGACATTCCTTTGGGTTTTGTAATCAGGATGCTTGTATCGTATCTTTACTTTTAAAGTAGAAAATATCGATTTTCTCGCTTATACATACATACATACCAAAAAAAATTAACACAATATTGAATGAGCAAGTTGTCTGTGATCATGTGACGTTCCTATTCCATATCCTTTAACTATATTCGCAAGAGCCTGTTTAAACATGGATTTGTTCTACATTAACCGTCATAAACCCTACATCTAACATTTCAGATACATACCGTGTGGGTCGTGACGGCGAGATTAAAATAGCCACTGTGCAGCCGCCAACAGCCAAATTACCAGATTGTAGATATTATTTACCATATGTAAAGAGCAGATTGTACTTTATTCCAATGTTCACACATGTATGCACACACAATCCACACCACTCACACCACACTCACATACACTACACACATCACACAATGCACACACACACACACACACACACACACCACACCACACACATACATACATCATTCACATGAAAACATAAATAAAATGCATCCAATGTATGTGCTTGAGAAGGAAAAATCATGTGAGTTTTCCTTCACACACAAACACACAATGCTTATATATCTGTTTTATTAAGCTTTGTGTTCAACCGAGCAATTCGGAGCGCTTGAAACTCCGATTAAAGTTCTATTTTAAATCTTACTGTACCCGTCAGGGATACACTGTTGTTTCTCTCTCTGTGGACAAATGTACTTATTATAAGTGGCTTTGGACAAAAGCGTCAGCCATCTTCATGTATACACGTGTGTTTCATAGTCGAGAAAGATTTAAACATTTAAACGGCGTCCGGGCATTCGACAAACGCTCCCCCTGAACCTCAATCCCCCAGACTTCGGCGCGGTGAGGCGAGGCAGGGTGCTATCGTATCAAGCGGCTTCCCGTGTGTAATCCCTCCGCTAAACCAGGGAATGCGACACGCGAGCTGCAGCGGCGCCCAGATGTGCCGCCGACGTTGTGTTTGTTTGGTGACCGCGTGATCATTAGTAGACTAATAGTTTGCGGACCGGCTGGGATTAACACGACCAGTCTTAGCTTAGTGGCGTCCCCCATATATATATACACGGCGGCGACATACACGCCGGTGGTTCTGACGGAGAGACGGGGCCTGCCCAGATTAGGCTAAGTTAGGTTATGTGGTTGGGCTGCCGTGCGATTTAGAGGCAGTCAAACGGTAAGCCAGACATAGTGCACTCCCAAATGGATTAAACGGCACGGCCCAACACACTTACTTTCTCCCCCCCCCTCTCTCTCTCTCTCTCTCTCTCTCTCTCTCTCTCCCTCCCTTTTTTAATCACACTCCCACAGACCACACATACATGCACACATGTATGTGTCCTTGGGTGAAAACATGGATTTCGCTATGAATTTTAAAGTGGAATATTACCAGTTCTACATGCATGGTATCCAAAAAACACATAGAGATTGGAGCAAGAGAGAGAGAGAGACAGAGAGGGAAGGAGAGAGAGAATATAAGGAGTAAAATTGAGGAATGGGGAAACACAACTAGGACAGGCTTATGTAATTTCTCTCATCCTTATGCATGCATGCACATAAATATGAGGAGAGAGAGAGAGAGAGAGAGAGAGAGGGAGAGGAGAGAGGGGAAGAGAGAGAGAGAGGAAAGAGAGAGAGGGAGAGGAGAGAGAGGAGAGAGAGGAGAGAGAGGAGAGAGAGAGAGAGAGAGAGAGAGGAGAGAGAGAGAGAGAGGCAGAGTAAGACAGAAATTGAGGGAATAAAACATGCGCATTTGTGCATGTGTGTGTGTTTGATGAAGCATGGAGTGTGTAGCTGTGTGTGTGCGCGTGTCTGTGTATGTGTGTGTGTGCGTGTGCGTGCGTGCGTGTGTGTGTGCGTGCATGCATGTGCATATTTATGTGCATGCATGCATAAGGATGAGAGAAATTACATAAGCCTGTCCTAGTTGTGTTTCCCCATTCCTCAATTT